>SJYV01004701.1:213550-263393 GCA_006410875.1 Neotragus pygmaeus
TCGGACAGGACTGAGCGACTTCACTTTCACTTTTCACTTTCATGCACTGGAGAAGGAAATGGCAACCCACTCCAGGGTTCTTGCCTGGAGAATCCCAGGGACGGAGGAGCCTGATGGGCTGCCGTCTATGGGGTCGCACAGAGTAGGACACGACTGAAGTGACTTAGCAGCAGCAGCAGTCAAAATAAGCAACTGGGTTTCTAGTATTAGCAGGTGGGCAGTGACTGTAGCCAAAGCTGTCACTCTCACAAGCAAGGTTCCTGCAAACCTCCTTCCCCCTCAACAGAAGTGTGGCCCCTGTGCTCCCTTTCTTAATGGAGCTGTTTAAATGTCCATTTGGTTATCTTGGGCTCAAGGACTTTTCATCAGCCCTTCTTGGTTATTTTTTCATTTCTAAAACATACCACTTCACTCCTCCTCATCTTTGTTTCTCAGTGGCACTGAAAGCAAGTGTGGTTTTAATGAAGTGCTGATGCTTCTTTTTTTTTTTTTTTAAGTGTTTTTCAGCAGGCCTGGATAATTGGCATTCATTATCATTTTTCTGTTTTCTGCTTGGAATATAAAGGAAGCTTGGAGTTCTTTTCTGTCTTCTTCCAGAGGCCCAGTGTGGTCTCACTTTTTTTCCTCTCTTCCCCCCAGTATCCCCTACCTCTCTTTTTTCCCTAAAACTTCCAGCATCGCCTGATATAATCCTATTGAGGCCCTTCAGAATCTTTAGGGGGAAGTGGCTGGACTGACTCAGATAGTTGGAAAAGAAAGAAGGCCCAGGCTGACAAGCGCTGTGGCAGAACTTGGTCTATGAACCTGTAGCTGGTGGCTGCAGAAGCTCAGAACTGTGCGGGGCTCCCTTTGCCCTTCGTCTGTTTCAGTATTCTCCAGTCGTGGCCCAGGCCCTAGAGTGATTAAGGAGGCCTGATGGGGCCCCTCTGGCTGAGATTGCAGGAATGTGCTGGAATCAAAGCTATTAGACCAGTATCTGGATGGCACTCTTTTTTTTTTTTTTTAATTTGTCTGCACTGGGTCTTGGCTGTGGCATGCAGGGTCTAGTTCCCTGACCAGGGATCAAACCTGGCCCCCTGTACTGGGAGTGCAGAGTCTTAGCCACTGGATTACAAGGAAAGGCCCCAGATGGAGCTCTTTAATCCCTAGGTTGTAACCATCCCTGCTGAAACCTCCACCTCTGATCAACATTGTTTTTTTGCTCTCGTTCTCTCATGGTGTTTCACAAAATTCCAAAGTAAATGGGGGTCATCTTGCAGGCACCCACTTAGTAACTGGCATTTGGTCATAAAAACTCAGCAGTGAGGTTTTTACATTTTTCTTAATATGTTGACCTTTCCACATCTGTTTTTCTTACCTGCATGCTATAAGCACCTGTGCCTGGGTTTTGTGAAAGTTCAGCAGGAAAGCATGTATAGAGAAGCTGGCATAGTGCCACGCACCTGGCAGCCTCTGCAAAACTGTTTCCTCTTTCCTCCTGGCTTCCTTGGCCTACACCCTCTGGCCCCAGCCAGTCTGCAGAGTGCAAGTAGGTGTCTAGGGAATAGATGGCAAATTGAGAGTATAACTGAAGAGACAAGAAAAAGTGTACTGTGTTTGAACTTCTTCCCTCTCTTCTGGCAGCCAGCTGAGCCAACTAAGATCAATAACAGTCAACCATTTCCTTTTAATTGGGATCTCCAATTCAGTACCTTCAAACAGCTCCAGCGGATGACAGGATTTTATTTTTAGTTTGCTTATAAAATACTCTGGAACCACTTGGTGAAAGGTGTCTAGGTTTTCCTTAACAAGCTGACTCTGTTTGACAGAGGTGCCTGGTTTTCTGATTTTCTGCCCAGATTCCAGCCTTTTCCAGCGCTTGAAGGTAAAGGCCAAAGGAAAAGGGCTGGTGAGACCAGGAGCTGTCCCAGGAAGCTTCAACAGAGAGGCTGAGGGCTGAGACAAGGAGACCAAGAGGCTGTTTCTCAGAGAGGGGCTGTGGAAGCATGGGAGACAGGCTGAGAGCAAATTGCCACTGTGGAGTGTATGTGTATGTTCGTGTGTGTGTGTCTGAGTGTGTGCATGTGTGCTGACTCGTTCCAGTCGTGTCTAACTCTTTGCGAATCTGTGGGCCATAGCCTGCCAGTCTCCTCTGTCTATGGAATTCTCCAGGCAAGAATACTACAGTGGGTTGTCATGCCCTTGTCCATGGGATCTTCCCAACCTGGGGACTGAACTCCTGTCCCTTACATCTTCTGCATTGGCAGGCGGGTTCTTTACCTCTAGTACTACCTGGGAAGTCCATGTGTCTGAATGGGAGGACTCAAATGTCTGGAGGCAAGACACTCCCTAATTTATTATTTTTTAATCTAATTTTTAATTTTATATTGGATTATAGCTGATCTACAATGTTGTGTTAGTTTCAGGTGTCGAGCAAGGTGATTTACATATATATATATATATCTCCATTCTTTCTCAGATTCTCTTCCCATTTAGGTTATTACAAAACATTGGCTAGAGTTCCCTGTGCTGTACAGTAGATCCTTGTTGATCTATTTTATATATTATAGTGTATATACATTAATCCCAAACTCCTAATTTGTCCTTCCTCACCACGTTTCCCCCTTGGGTAACCACAAGTTTGTTTTCAAAGTCTGTGACTCTGTTTTGTAAATAAGTTCATTTGTATCTATTTTTTTGTTTTAGACCCTACATGTAAGTGGTATCATATAATAAAATTTTCCTTCTGTCTTACTTCACTTAGTATGAAAATCTCTAGCTTCGTCCATGTTATTGCAAATGACATTTTATTCTTTTTTTATGGCCAAGTACTATTGCAGTGTGTGTGTATGTGTGTATGTGTATACACCATACCTTCTTTACTCATTCATCTGTCGATGGACATTTAGCTTGTTTCCATGTCTTGGTTATTGTAAACAGTGCTGCCGTGAATACTGGACACTCCCTAATTATGGAGAGAAGCCAGGCTGCCTAAATTCAGGGCCTGGTCAGCTCTGGCATTGGCTGGGTTCTTATCTGCCTCTGGACCTTTGCCCCTGATGTTCCATCTTTGTGGCATGCTTTGCCCTTTGATATTCACAAGGCTTCCACATCCTATCTCTCTGGCCTCTGATACCTTCTTACCACCACCCTCCCTTTATTCTCTGTCCCTACTCAGCTTTATTTTTTTCCACAGGGCCCATGGCTAGTTGGCATTATACTGCATAGCTATTTGTTTATAATGTGTCTCCTTCCATTAAATATCTGTAAGCTCCTCGAGGGCAGGAACCTTGTCCATTTTGCTCACTTCCCTATTCTCAGCCCTGGCACATATTAGGTATTTAGAATATTATGAACATTTGTTGAATGAATAAATGAGTACTACCTGGGACAACAAGTAGCAAGGTGAGAGGTTATTATATGACATGGCTTTGACAGCAAATGAAGAGGAAAGCTATTAGATTAACTTTCACTTAGTATATTCTTTCCTGCCCTCCCCCACTCTACTTGCAGTGGTTATATTGTCTTCCTTTGGATTTACCTTTGACTGTTAATAAATGTTTATCAGCTTTTAATGTTATCCTTTTACTCCCAGCTCTAAAAGATAATGAATATGTAGCTTCTTCTTCCTTCCTCCTCTGTGTTATATCAGATTTACCCTGCTAGGGATTGCATTGATAGATTTACATTTACAACCAAGTTTTAAATCATAAATCCCAACTTGTTTTATTCTTAGTTCTATACTTAGGTAAATTTGCTGTTCTTTCCTGGGTTTTCCAGGTGACTCAGTGGTAAAGACTCTGCCTGCCAGTGCAGGAGACCCAAGAGGCTTGAGTTTCATCCCTAGGCCTGAAAGATCCCTTGGAGGAGAAAATGGCAACCCACTCCAGTATTCTTGTCTGGAAAATCCCATGGACAGAGGAGCCTGGTGGGCTACAGTTCATAGGGTTGCAAAGAGTTGGACACAAGTAAGCATGCATGCCATGCTCTTTCCTAGGCCTTTGTTATTGTTTTCCATTCATTTCTTGGGAGACTGCAAAGCACCTCCTCCGATAGTTTCTTCAGGATAGGCTCATGGAAACAAAATGCCTTAAATTCTTGCATGTTCAAAAATTTTGGTTTATTATCACTACAATGAATGATAGTTTACTGGGTATAAAATTCTTGAGTGACAATTTGTTTCCTGTGGACTAACTGCAAAGGTATCCTCCTACTGTCTTCTAATAGAAAATGATGCAGTATTAATGTTTGAGGTCAATTTCATTTTACCTCCACCATATGTGAGAGGTACCTGGCTGCCCAAAGATTCTTTGTTTGAAGTCTTACAAATATACCAGATCATGTTTTTCAACTTTTTCCTGGATACTCTGTGACCTTCAATATATCTAAGTCTTCTATTTCTAGGATGATTTATTGAATGATATCTTCAAATATTCTTTTATGTCCTTTGCCAATCTTCTTCTCTGTCATTTCCTCTTAAATCCCTTTAAACTCTTCATTTATTTCCTTACTAAGCGTCTGACTTACTTTTTCTTTTTTTCCTTCATTCTTCCCATCATTGTCCTTTCCTTTCTATTCTTTTTTGTATTCTTAGGAATGTCTTGTTTCCCTTGTTCTATTTTCAATTTTGTCTGTATTTCTATAATGGATTTCTTTTCTTTTTTTTTTTTTTTATTTCACTTTTTTCCAGATTTCTGCTGGCTTATGCTTTAAATTCTTATTTGCAACATTTCCCATGAATTCTTATGTATCTGCTTGATTGTGTGTATGTGTGTGTGTTTGCTTCATTATGTTTTAAAAAATTCATGTCAAAATACTTAGTCATTTTTTTTGTGTGTCTGCTCCCTGGTAGATTGGAGTGGGAAATGGCCACCCACTCTAATATTCTTGCCTGAAAAATTCCATGGACACAGGAGCCTCGCAGGCTGTAGTCTATGGGGTCACAAAAAGTCAGACACAACTGAGCACACATGCAGATGCATGGCAGGTACAAAAAATTCTCCTTTGCTATTATTTTTATTGTTCCTTTCCTTAGTTTCCTTGTAATATTTTTATAGAGCCTCTACTAGTCTTTTTTTGATTACTTAGTTTTGAATTCGGTAACCATTTTCCCCCAGACCAGCTATTTATCAAATTTGTAGGAGGTTTGTATAAAGAAGAAATTGGTATTCAAGGAGGAATTTTCCTTCATTCCAGGGTTTTGTGTTATGAAAGCTCCACTGAGCTTTCCCTTCTGTCTAGCCAATGAAGACCAGTAAATCTGTTCACAGTGCCAAGTCTCTGTCCTCTCATCATGTGGAATGACTGCTTTTTGCATACAGTAACATGTCTGTGTGGCTCCTTATTCCACCTAGCCTCATCTGCTTCTAGAAACAAAACCTGATCCAGAAAGGTTCAAGCTGACAGCATTTTGCAACCTG
The DNA here is from genome assembly GCA_006410875.1 of Neotragus pygmaeus. Classification (NCBI taxonomy): domain Eukaryota; kingdom Metazoa; phylum Chordata; class Mammalia; order Artiodactyla; family Bovidae; genus Neotragus; species Neotragus pygmaeus. The sequence continues at coordinate 218,950 of SJYV01004701.1, forward strand.
TTTCCATTGTGTTGTTCAAAACGAGGGATTGTGATTCTGTACCTCTGAGTGTGCTCCTCATCTTAGCGGGTATCTTTTGTGCTCCCTCTGAGATGGCACCCTAGGGGTACCATCTCTCTGCTCCAGCCCTCCATTCTTTTCTGTTCATAGTTCCATGTCTCCTGGGCTCATCAAAGGTAGAATTTGTGTTTGGGTCTTGGTTCAGGGTTATTGTTGAAAAGGAGAGAGTAGATGCTAACTATGCACCACGTTCAAAGGGGATGACTTGAGCCCTTTTTGAGCAATCTCTCTCTCTGTTAATATAAAGGATCTGTTTTCCCACACTATGGTTCCCCAGGAAGCTACTGTTTTCTTCTCGCTTTCTAGCCCTCTCTGGGTTTGAGTGAGATCAGATTCTTTGTTTGCAGACTGTTTTACCCTGACCTGTCTCTGAATCCTCACTGTGCTGATAGTCCATAGTGGGCATATCATCTACTGCCTTGTATTGCACTATCTTTTTATATGTGTATACACTTTGTTAACTAAATTGTCAACATCTGAGGGCATAATACGGGGCATGAATGTTCTACACCCTTTGTAGTACTACTAGCACAAGAGAGATGCAACATCGTGTTTATGGATTGTTCCCTTGTTGTTATGGTTTGCTATGGCATTTGAAATACTTTCATTGTGCCTCATGAATTCTGAGTTTGTGTGTTTTGTTCCTGGGCTGCCCTCTTACTGAATTAGATAGCTGTGTATTTGGCATGTGTTATATATGCTATATACATGTTCATGAAGATTTTATGAACGTGAAGATTTTGTGAAGATTTTACAGACACTGCCACTGTTAAAAAAACTATGAGTAAGTATTCTCCTTGATTTTAGATGATACTTGTCAGTGTTATCAGGAATAACTTTCAGTGTCTCAAGGAGTAGGTAGGCTAATGCTCCTTTTAAAGCCATGCTCCCTAGGCCTTTGTCATCATGTGATGATGTTCTTGCAGACTTCATCCTGTAAACAATAGTCACATTCCAGAGGGTCAGACCTATAAGTGAAAGGGTCACCAGGCCAGTGATTCTCACAGGGGCTCTGAACTCTCCTTAAGTAGAGGCTTTTCAAAATCCAGGATTATAGATTAATAGTTTGAAAATCAAATAGAAGTCCTCCATGTGCTAAAACCTCCAAGGAATGTCTCCCCATATCCACCCCTGCTCTCAGATTTAGTCCAATGCCTGTGCTTTTTCTTAGGAAGCAGGCACAGGGAAGGATGGGACTTGTTCAAGTGATATATTTCTTGGGCAGTTTCTCCCGACCTCCTTTGCTACTCTTGCCCTTCATATGATAATCCAGAAGCCACAGATGGACACTTCCTCTGGATTTGACGTGTCTGAAGGTCAGCTCTTGCTGAAATAAGGCATGGTGCCGGGCTGGGCTGAGTGGAAGGACAAAACACTATTTTAGGAAAAAAATATGAGCCATTGGAGCAGACTGGAAAATGTGCATTTGACACCAATCAATGAGCCTGTGCTCAAGCTGAGATGTTCAGATATGATAAGGAGCTAGAGAAGCTAAAATGGTAATTTAAACCAGAGTAACCTCTTTGACCTCAACCAGTTGGAGACTCAATGGAATAAACCATTGCTTCTTCAAATGAGAAAAGAAAGGAAGAAAAGGTTAATTTACAATTTCTTGGAAAGAATGCCTAAAACATGATAGATTTGAAAACACAGAGTTTAAATTCTCTTTCTCTTTTCCCCCTTACTTTCAACGTCTCTAATGCTGAAATAATAATCTTTTAAATTTCATTTCATATCAATAAGGCAACTATTACTGTAACCCCAGGTGGGAAAGAATGCATAACTGCATAGTAGTACAGCAGATCTGAACTGGGGCTTGGTCTGAGTTAAGATTTTGGGTAGGTAGGTGAGCAAAGCCAAAGCAGCTGCCGTGGACATCCTGGAACTCATTAGCATAGCCCTAGTCTAGCTGATGGGGAAGCCGACAGAAGCGAGGATGGAGCATATGAGACCGTGGGCTTTGGGGATGAGAAGTGGGATGTACAAGAAACAGAATGAGTGCTGATCCTGTCAACACCGATCCCAAACCACATGACTCCTTTGATGACTCTTGCCTTAGAATAATGATGTAGGACCCTTGTGGGCATTATTCTCATTGTATAGATGAAGAAAATGAGATGCCAATAAATGAAGTGGCTTGCTTGTACTTCGAAAGTACCTCTGACAGAGCTCTGCATAAAGCCCTTAACTCTGGGCTCTCTCCTTGCAATGCTTCCATAGTACATCACTGCATTCTCACTTTCTCTGTGTTCTTGCCAGCAGACACTTCCTAAGTATTTGCTAAATGCCTAGCATCCTGCTGGAGGTACTGCTATAAAAAGTTGTTATGTTAATTCCAGCCTCAGAGGAGCTTATTTTAACATATTATTGGGTACATTTTCAGCTTTGAAAGTGACATGTCACATTTCGGCAGATTTGGAAAATAGAAAGAATAAGAAACATTTAAAATAATCACAGCCTGTGAACCCTGCTGTTATCGTCATTTGGATCTATGTCCTTCTGGTCATTTTCCTTATACATTTAGCTTTTTTAAAAATCTAATGAAAATTATATTATACCTTCAATTTTATTTCTTGCTGTTTTTACATAGCTCTGTTGTAAGTAATTTCCCCCCATAACCACTTTTGTGGCAGTAAAATATTTGCAAAGAGCTTAATCACAAGCAATTACTAACCATAATATTAAAGTGTTTTATTGTATTAATTCAATAAATGTCCATTAAGTGCCTTGTGGCCAAGCTCTCCATTGCCCTGGTTATATTTACCTTGACATGGGTCCTGGGATTGGAATGGCCAGAGCCGTATTGGTGGGAGCCCTGCGCATGTTAGTGGGACTCTGGGATTTTTTCCTAGCACTTCCTCTGTTAGTGGGCCACCTATAGTACAAACTACATTCAGGCTGGCTGGGGACAAGTTCCAGGCAGTAAGGTCATCATAGATTCATCTCCCATTTCTTTTTCTAATTCTTCCTCATGACTCTTTTAATCATCTCCTACTCATCCCTTTGGGAAGGGACTTGCTCCCACACAAGGTTTATGAGGATGGCCAAACACACTCTGACACTGGACAGGTGAGCTGAATAACAGTTTATGGTCCCGTGTACTCACTGCCTTGGCGAAGAGGACATTGCACTGCACTCAGGGCCACACGGGGGCTACCCTCAGGAGCAGAGGGACTAGCCTAGGGCTGTGGAAGGCAGTCTTCATATTAGCAGAGAGTGGGGTGGCTCCTGGTTCCTACAGGAAGGTGTGATTGGATGGCTCAAAGCTGAAACCTAGACTCGGCAATGAACAGGAACTGTTCTTGGTCTGTTTGATAAAGAGGACTGTTTGGTAAGAGAATGCATTTAATACTGAGGCTAAATTTTAAATTTCACATCCCAGTGACAAAAACTGCTTCCCCTCTCTCCTGGCCCCTCCGTTTTCTCCAACATTTCCCTGTTTGTTGTTTCAGTACTCTTGTGCTTTTGGCTCATCTTTTAAGAGGCTGATGATATGGTGGTTAATAGACTTTAAGACCGACACCCTGTGCTCAGGTTCAGGCTTGGCCATACCAGCTGAGTTGCATTAAGCAGATCACTTCCCCTCTCTGTGCCTTGGTTTTCTCATTTGTGAAACGGAGACGGTTGTAATAAGACTACTTACCCTAGAAGGTTGTCGTAAGGAGTAAAAGTTAATATATGTAGAGCTTTTAGAATAGTGTCTGATGTGTGCTGTGTTAATACTAATGATATTCTCATCTTTACTTGGATTCAGTTTATAAGTTTAGTGGAGTGGTATTAAGGGAATAATAATAGTAATATTCTATTCTTTTCAACTTTTTCTCCATACTTTGTCTCCAGGGCTATAGTTAGTTATAGTCATTTATTTGTAAATTCATCTGTTTATCTGTTCAGTCAAGAGGCTCTGCTGTGTACTAGGCACTGTTCCAGGTGATGCAATCCATGCAAGAACAAGAGAGCTTAAACCTGTCAGGCACCCATGGTGAAGTAGCCAGTGGCAGAAAATGGGCAAGTAAATGAATAGAAAGGTAACTGTGGCTGGTGTTGAGAGCTCTGAAGGAAGAAAGAGACATGAAGAGAAGGCCATCAGAAGGACACTTGAGTTCCCTTGTGCAAGGCAACTGGGAAAAGGCAGGGATTTTTTTTTTTTTAATTTGGAGAGAATTCTGTTTTATCATGGGCTTCCCAAGTGGCACAGTGCTAAAGAATTTGCCTGAAGTGCAGGAGACATGGGTTCACATGGGTTCGATCCCTGAGTCTAGAAGATCTCCTGGAGAAGGAAATGGCTACCCACTCCAGTATTCCCACCAGGAAAGTCCCATGGACAGAGGAGCCTGGTGTGCTTTAGTCCATGGAATCGCAAGAGATGGACATGACTTAAACACTAAACCACCACCGCCGCCTCTTATATTATGCGGGTGGTCCAAGATCCCCAGAGGGCCATCAGTTTTCTTTTTCTTTTCTTTGGTGATAGTCACAAGATTCATGAATAGTGTCTTGCAAAGAGGGTGTATGTTTTCTTTGTCTTCTCTGATATCTTCCTCCTGCCCTCCATCTCCTTCACACCCTGCCAAGGAGGGGCTTGTTGTCTTAGGCATCAATTTTGGTCTAGAATTAGGAAAGTGGACAGAGAAAGATAGAGACAGAGATGTAAGAAGAAATGGAGAAAGATTTACTTTGGAAAGTTAAACTCAGTGGATAAAATGAGCTTTGCATGAGTTCAGAGACTCAGAAGAAACACAAGCCCCACTTTTACTTATCAGTTATTTATTGATACATAACAAGCCACTTCAAAATTTACTAGCTTGAAGTGGCAATGATTTCTTGTTCCTCATGATCATGTGGATTGTTAGTTAGTTATTTCCTCTGTAGGTTTTCTGAAGGCTCCCTCATCCAGCCGCATGAGGGGTAGGGGTGGAAGGTCCCACCTGGGTTCACTTACAAGTCTGGAAGTGGATGCCGGCAGCATCCTGGGCACCTCTGCTCTCCTATACCAAAAGGCTGGACCAGCTTCCTATATTGGCAGCATTTAAAGGCAGTGAAGGTAGAAATTGCTCGCCCACCAGGCTCCTCAGTCTAAGGGATTCTCTAAGCAAGAATACTGGAGTGGGTTGCTATTTCCTCCTCCAGGGTATCTTCTCAACCCAGAGACTGAACTCTCTTACATCTCCGCTTTACCAAGTGGGTTCTTTATCACTAGCACCACCTGGAAAACCCATTGGATCCTACACTCTAGAACCCATACAATGTCATTTCTGCCACATTCTGTTAGCCAAAGGAATTCAGACCAGCCCTATTCTAGCTGGTGAGACAGATATTAAATTTTAAAAAGAAAGAAAATCCCCTAGTTCTTTTATTGAAGCAGTGATAAGAAAGCTGCAGAAGTGCTATTTGAGCACATCTATGAGGCGTGACAGGGGCTTCCCAGGTGACGCAGTGGTAAAGAATCCACCTACCAATACTGGGGATGCAAGAGACGTGGGTTTGATCCCTGGGTCAGGAAGATTCCCCTGGAGTAGAAAATGGCAACCCACTCCAGTATTCTTGTCTGGAGAATTCCATGGATAGATTAGCCTGGTGGGCTACATACAGTCCATGGGGTCACAAAAGAGTTGGACATGCCTGAGTGCATACTCTGCTCAGTCGTGTGACAGGAGTGACATGCCCAGCACCAAATCATCAGTTGGGTTGATTTTCCTCTTCTTGGATGAGATGACATATGTGTAGACAAGGCTTTTGGTGTTCAATTGTGCAGAGAAAGTTGAACACAACAGACCTGCTGCTGCCATCCTTGGAGAGGCCTGCTTGCAAGTGGGTCCTTGGTTAATGTCTGGGAACTTAGATTTTAGGAGGGATCCCACTGTCCCTGCCTGCTGAGGATGGTTTACTGTGTCTAAACTATTTGTATAAACAAGATAGCTTATGCTAAACCCCTGTTTTCCTTATGGGAGTCTAGAATTTTAGTATCTGTTAGGCAGAGGGAACTCTTGTGACTTGTCCTCAATACAAATCTTGGGCACTAGATATCTAATTAGCTTTCCCAGGCAAAAGAGGGCACATGTGTTGCTGTACTGTGTTGCTGAATGTAGACTGGGCTCTGTGTGACCCCTCCTGGGAGGGAAAGAGCAGAAGGCAGCTTTTGCATTAATTCCTCCAGACAGTGTGTCTTTTTCCCTTCTATTTGACTGCATGTCCTTTGTACATTCCTGTAATAAATCATGTGCTCAATAGCTCACTCTTGTCCAATTCTTTGTGACCCCATGGACTATAGTCCTCCAGGCTCCATGTCCATGTAATTTTCCAGGCAAGAATATAGGAGTGGGTTTCCATTTCCTCTGCCAGGGGATCTTCCTGACCCAGGGGTTGAACCCATGTCTCCTGCATTGTCAGGCAGATTCCTTACCACTAAGCTACCTGGGAAGCCTGTAATAAAATCATTGCCATCAATAAAACCATATGGTGAGATCCATTAGTCCTTCTAGCAAATCTCCCCATGTAGGAATGGGCTTGAGGATCCCACCACTCTACTCTTATTCTCTTATAGTTTGTCTTCAAAGAAAATGGGAGCCAGTTCCCGGGTGTCACAGGGGAATACCAAAACATCACCTGGGGGACTTTTATACCTGTGCAGGGAAGTAATGGCAAGTTTCCTCGGAGTCAAGAAGTCCTAGTAGCAGGTTTGGTGGTTCTCGAGCAGTGCTTTGAAATGGTGGTTTTTGACTTGCTGAGGAGCAGAATTTGTTTGGATTTGTGAGGGTAATTTAGTTAATTGGTAATAAGTAGGTGATAATTTAGAATATATGGAAATGATTGGTTCCCTCTGTACAGACTCTTTCACTAAAGAAGAAGACACTGATTGAGACAAAAGTAAAACCTAAAAGAAGCCACTTTGACCTGGTCGGAGCTGGAAAATCACCTGGAGCAAATCTGTAAGGACAGCTTATTGGGAGTGTCTCCAAAGAGGTCCTCTTTGTCCCCTGCTTCTAAACCAGGTTCTGGGCACCACTGAACCCATCAGAGCCCAGTGGCTGCTGGGACATGTAACTCTGATAGAGGGAAAGTCAGGCCCTGCCACCCTGTACCCTGTCTCTGGCGCCGTTCTGTGATGCTGGCAGTGAAGGTGGCCATGAGAGTGGGATCGCTGCTGGCCATCAGCAGGCCTTTGTCCCACCACTGCTGTTTCTGGGGAGTCTGGGTGGCAGAGAACCTGGCGACCAAGGAAAATGCATGTGTATCTCCCTCAGCAGGTTTAAGGTGGGGCCCATGCAGTGTGTGAGGACTGTCACAGCTTTGGAAGGAGCATTTGTTTCTTGATATTTGAGAATGGAAGGAAGAGTCTATGAAACAGCTTAAAGTTTCACAGAAATGCATTCATTTTCTTACCCTGCCACTTAACAGCTATGTGACCTCAGGTAGATTAATTAACCTCTCTGGCCCATAATGTCATAAACTGAGCAGTTATACAAGAAGAATGGGGTAGTGTGTATAAAGCATCTAAATACCTAGTATAAGATAACTTAAATTTGAGTCCCTTTCAGGTGATAAGAATCTAAAAGAAAAGTTTTTCTTTTGTTTATACACATCAGTTCAGTTCAGTCATTCAATAGTGTCCGACTGTTTGTGACCCCATGGACTGTAGCACACCAGGCCTCCCTGTCCATCACCAACTCGCAGAGTTTACTCAAACTCATGTCCATTGAGTCAGTGATACCATCCAACCATCTCATCTTCTCCTCCTGCCTTCAGTTTTCCCCAGCATCAGTCTTTTCAAATGAATCAGTTCTTCGCATGAGGTGGCCAAAGATTTGGAGTTTCAGCTTCAACATCAGTCCTTCCAATGAAAATTCAGGACTGATTTCCTTTAGGATGGACTGTTTGGATCTCCTTGCAGTTCAGGGGACTCTCAAGAGTCTCTTCCAACACCGCAGTTCAAAAGCATCAATTCTTTGGCATTCAGCTTTATAGTCCAACTCTCACATCCATACATGACTGCTGGAAAACCATAGTTTTGATTAGATGGACTTTTGTTGGCACAGGAATGTCTCTGCTTTTTAATATGCTGTCTAGGTTGGCCATAACTTTTCTTCCAAGGAGCAAGTGTCTTTTAATTTCATGGCTGCAGTCACCATCTGCAGTGATTTTGGAGCCCCCCAAAACAGCCCCCCCAAACATTCCCCACTGTTTCCACTCTTTCCCCATCCATTTGCCATGAAGTGATGGGACCAGATGCCATGAACCTAGTTTTCTGAATGTTGAGTTTTAAGCCAATGTTTCACTCTCTTCTTTCACTTTCATCAAGAGGCTCTTTAGTTCTTCTTTGCTTTCTGCCATAAGGGTGGTGCCATTTGCATATCTGAGGTTATTGATATTTCTCCCAGTAATCTTGATACCAGCTTGTGCTTCATCCAACTCAGCATTTCTCATGATGTACTCTGCACATAAGTTAAATAAGCAGGGTGACAATATGCAACCTTGACGTACTCCTTTCCTGATTTAGAACCAGTCTGTTGTTCCATGTCTGGTTCTAACTGTTGCTTCCTGACCTGCATATAGGATTTCTCAAGTTAATAGTGGCCAAATTTTCTGTAATGAAGAAGCATTTTCTTTGTAATGAGAAAAAGAGAATTTTAAAAAGCTTAGAGTTTAAAACCCATTTCTCGCCATGCCTCACATGTTTTTTTCTTGAGGTGGGTCTTTTCTGGGTCACCCATGCTCTAACTTTGGGTCTCTGCGAGCACCTACTGTTCATTTACATCAATAGGGGCTTGGAAGGATCCATTTCTTAACTGAGTGACTGAAGAACTGTCACTGACATAGGTAGAGTACCTAAATTATTTTCTCTATTTTTTCAGTAATTATAATTTGAATTTTTTTAATCTAGAATCATTTTCTCTTGGCAGGTTCTACTACCAGGATATTAAAAAGAGAGAGAAAAAAGAATCCTATTCTCTCTGTAAGGATTGTCCTTTTTTCTCCCAACTTTATTTTCCTTGTGATTTCATTTTTGTTTCCCTTCCAGCTAGTAATGAAATGCACTTTGCAGGAGAGGTCAGGAGGGCTTCAGTAAGTTCTCTAGCACTAAGGACCATTCATGGGGCCAGGGTCAGCTGAGTTCTGTGGGGTGTGCTAAGAAAATCTCTGGGGTGCCAGCCTTCTAGGCTGCTCTCTTAAAGGGCAAGTATAAAGAAGGCAGCATAGCCCCCTGGTTGGTAGGTCTGAACCTTTTTAGGAAAACTCCACACATAACGCAGAGTGAGCTGAGTAAGAACTACTGTGTGTAAATTAGTTGCCAGGTCTCCTCTGGTGTTCTCTTCAAATCTGCAAAATTACATGGATGGAGAAGGACTGTGGATTTTAGAGCTGTATTTTTCCTGGAAAACTTTCAGGGAGCAGAGAATTGTCTCCAGATTCTAACCACACCTGCCTCAGACAGTTGCCTTGAGTCCGCTCCCCCTGACTTGCTCTGTTGTTATACTTATGTTTGTAGAAATTCCCCTCCCATACTAGACTATGACTTCACTCTTTCTGCATGGCAAGGCTGCTCTCCATTGTCATGTTTCATATTTTTTAATGTGTTGAAAAATATCTGTCACATTTTATTTAGCTTCTTTTCCCCTTTCCTTTCCTTTCTCCATGTCACCACCAGATTTTTGGATGTTTTTTTCTGAAAACAAAACAAGAACATTCATTAGCAGCTCTTTCACATGAAAATAAAGAATTGTAATCTTCAAAAAAAAAAAAAGAAAAATATCTGTCAAAAATGGTGCTTGAGTATGTTCACTAATTGACAGAGATGCCCTGGGAGAAAAAGAAACGTTAAACAACAAACATCACAAGAAATTCCTTCCAGCCCATTTTAGAGCCACATGGACCCAACATAGTATCTGTCTTTATAGGAAGCTCAAGAGTTGAGAAGAAGTCCATGGGCAGGGATTGAACACAACTCATGCCTAGCTGAGTACTGGCCATTAGGGGCCATTCAGAAGCTTCAGACATAATCTATAGGCAAGTTGATGAGCTATTATGGTACTGCTCATGGAACTTCAGTGGATACTACAGGCAACATAAAATCTAGTGCTAATACTACTATATGTAAAATAGATAACTAATGAGAACCTCGGACTTCTCAGGTGGCATTGGGTAAAGACCCTGGCTGCCAATGTTGGAGACATAAGAGATGCAGGTTCAATCCTTGGGTCAGGAAGATCCCATGGAGGAGGGCATGGCAACTCACTCCAGCATTCTTGCTTGGAGAATCCCATGGACAGAGGAGCCTGGTGGGCTACAATCCATAGGGTCACAAAGAGTCAGACACGACTGAAGTCACTGAGAACACATACCCGCAATGAGAACCTACTGTATAGCACAAGGAACGCCACTGAGCATTCTGATGACCTAACTGGGAAGGAAATCCAACAAAAGAGGGGATATATGTCTATGTGCAGCTGATGTACAGCAGAAGCTAGTACAGCACTGTAAAGCAACTATACGCCAATAAAAGTTGGGGGGGCGGGGGGAAAGGCTCTATAGTACTGATGTCAGCTAAGGCAGGGAGCCTAGTGGCCCAGAACAGTTGGAAGGGTCCCTTTCAGGAGGCTAGAATGAAACTGGGATCCAAGGCTTAAGCAGTGTCCACATGGTTTTAACTTTTTATACCTCTTTAGAGCGAATCAGCTGCCATGTCTCTTAAGCCTTGAAGAGTTTCCCAGGAGTGATCAGAAGATTTCTCAAGTAGCCCTGAGCTAATAAATTCTAGCTGTGGAACTCCGTCTCTTTCTCACCCTGCCCCAGGCATCCTGTAGGATGCCTCCCCTTTCTGAAAGCCTTAGCACCTTAGAAGTCCCCTCCCCAGTGCTCGGTCTAATGCTTGGCATAGTGGGAGATTCTTTTCTCTGCTAAGTAAAGCTGATCCTTGTGCCAGCCCCAGAAAAATACACAATCTTCAAAATTAAATTGTACCCAACCAACATTTATCAAGTGTCTCTGGTTTCTCTCTATGTATATAACCCAGACACAACAGTGAAGTTTCCCACCCTCAAAAGAGTTTACCCTCTAGACTAGGAGAAAATATAAATACCTTGCAAGATAGAATGAGAGAGAAACTATAACAAAGAAGGATGAGATGAATCCCAGTGGGGGGAAACTTCATGAAACCAGCAGGCTTGGGGTTAGTCTATAAGGAAGACATGGCACAGAATTTACAAATATGGAATTATGGGGTGGCGGCAGAAGTGGGGTTGGGCATATGCAGAGGGCATGGTGTGAATGGACATGCAGAGGTAACAGGCGTAGGGTGTGGTCCAGGTTTGGGTTTGGCCCAGGCTAGGATGCGAATGGGGGTCATGAAGACTGGGATGATCAGTGGAGTTTGGAANAAAAAAAAAAAAAGAAAAATATCTGTCAAAAATGGTGCTTGAGTATGTTCACTAATTGACAGAGATGCCCTGGGAGAAAAAGAAACGTTAAACAACAAACATCACAAGAAATTCCTTCCAGCCCATTTTAGAGCCACATGGACCCAACATAGTATCTGTCTTTATAGGAAGCTCAAGAGTTGGGAAGAAGTCCATGGGCAGGGATTGAGCACAACTCATGCCTAGCTGAGTACTGGCCATTAGGGGCCATTCAGAAGCTTCAGACATAATCTATAGGCAAGTTGATGAGCTATTATGGTACTGCTCATGGAACTTCAGTGGATACTACAGGCAACATAAAATCTAGTGCTAATACTACTATATGTAAAATAGATAACTAATGAGAACCTCGGACTTCTCAGGTGGCATTGGGTAAAGACCCTGGCTGCCAATGTTGGAGACATAAGAGATGCAGGTTCAATCCTTGGGTCAGGAAGATCCCATGGAGGAGGGCATGGCAACTCACTCCAGCATTCTTGCTTGGAGAATCCCATGGACAGAGGAGCCTGGTGGGCTACAATCCATAGGGTCACAAAGAGTCAGACACGACTGAAGTCACTGAGAACACATACCCGCAATGAGAACCTACTGTATAGCACAAGGAACGCCACTGAGCATTCTGATGACCTAACTGGGAAGGAAATCCAACAAAAGAGGGGATATATGTCTATGTGCAGCTGATGTACAGCAGAAGCTAGTACAGCACTGTAAAGCAACTATACGCCAATAAAAGTTGGGGGGGCGGGGGGAAAGGCTCTATAGTACTGATGTCAGCTAAGGCAGGGAGCCTAGTGGCCCAGAACAGTTGGAAGGGTCCCTTTCAGGAGGCTAGAATGAAACTGGGATCCAAGGCTTAAGCAGTGTCCACATGGTTTTAACTTTTTATACCTCTTTAGAGCGAATCAGCTGCCATGTCTCTTAAGCCTTGAAGAGTTTCCCAGGAGTGATCAGAAGATTTCTCAAGTAGCCCTGAGCTAATAAATTCTAGCTGTGGAACTCCATCTCTTTCTCACCCTGCCCCAGGCATCCTGTAGGATGCCTCCCCTTTCTGAAAGCCTTAGCACCTTAGAAGTCCCCTCCCCAGTGCTCGGTCTAATGCTTGGCATAGTGGGAGATTCTTTTCTCTGCTAAGTAAAGCTGATCCTTGTGCCAGCCCCAGAAAAATACACAATCTTCAAAATTAAATTGTACCCAACCAACATTTATCAAGTGTCTCTGGTTTCTCTCTATGTATATAACCCAGACACAACAGTGAAGTTTCCCACCCTCAAAAGAGTTTACCCTCTAGACTAGGAGAAAATATAAATACCTTGCAAGATAGAATGAGAGAGAAACTATAACAAAGAAGGATGAGATGAATCCCAGTGGGGGGAAACTTCATGAAACCAGCAGGCTTGGGGTTAGTCTATAAGGAAGACATGGCACAGAATTTACAAATATGGAATTATGGGGTGGCGGCAGAAGTGGGGTTGGGCATATGCAGAGGGCATGGTGTGAATGGACATGCAGAGGTAACAGGCGTAGGGTGTGGTCCAGGTTTGGGTTTGGCCCAGGCTAGGATGCGAATGGGGGTCATGAAGACTGGGATGATCAGTGGAGTTTGGAACTTGAGGCTGAGAGATGGGGCCATATCCTTGGGGCAGGGAAGATGCTAGCAGAATTTTGAGCCGATAAAAGCTATGAACTTCAAGCTGACTTTTTCAGGCACGTGTTAGGCATGTGTTTGGAATGGAAGGGGGGTAGGTTGTGAACTCAGGGTGGAGGTGACTGGCTTGGGAGGGACAGGTCAGGGTTCCTTCCGTCTGGCAGTTATCTGGGCAGGCGACAATGAAGGCTGTGAGTAGAGTAGGGCAGTGGAAGGGAGGGGACAGATGAGAGAGAGAAGACGGGACATTTTGCTGGTCTCCCAGGTGAGCTCGTGCTGTCACTGAGCAGTTGTTTTAGGATTGCAGGAATCTGCAATGCTTTTGCCTACAAAGAGAACGCCGCTTTGGAGATGTGACATTGAGAGCTAGAGTCCGCCTGGCTGGGGAGTAGGTTGGTTGGAACCCCTGGGGCGGCACCTCTGGGACTGTGTATCTGTTTCTCGCGAGCGGTTCCCGTTCTCCCCACGTTCTCCTCTAGGTGGAGCCACGCCCTCGCTACCGCCTCTCGTGTGCCGCCGGTGCCCCGCCTTCCTCCCGGCTGGCAGACTCTGCGGAGGCCAGGAAAGAGGAGTCTCCCATTTTAATCTCGCAGCACTTTGCAGCCCCCACTGACAGATCCTATTCGAGTTGAAATGAGTGGCTGGGGGCAACTCATACATAATTTCCCTCTATTTAGTGACTTCCTCCACCATGGGGTCTGCATGATTTCTGTTCATTTAATTAAAGGTTATATTGGCAAATTGTTATCCCCGGGAGTGTGGGTGTGCAGGGAGCATTTCTGGAATGCATGGCAGGGTAATTCCCTTTGCCCTTTATTGCCTCTGCAGGCCATGCGAAATTGAATCGCAAATAGCACATTTTAGAAAGGGGCTAAGAGACTGAGGCCTGTGCTTCCTTTGGCTTTAATGAGAGACAGAGTGTGTCTGTAAAGAACCCCCTGGTTCTGCAGAAAGAGCTGAATAGCTAGTGGGAGCATATCCTCCCCGCCTCCACTCCTTCCCCTAGTCCTGAGTTCAGCAGCCTTCAATCCTGCCAGGAGCTCTGGATCCACTAGCTGGATCTGTCCTTGAAACATCCAGAGGGCCCATTACTGTTAACAGATCCTCTTCCAAGCACCAGCTAGAGACAAGCCCCACTTACACTCAGACTGGATCAAAGTTAGGAGGTGATAGGTCTCTGGGGTGCCTGCAACTCCCAAAGTTCTTGTGCATCAGGGAGGTACCAATAGGTGGACCCTGTTAGGACAAAGTTGTCCTCTAACCAGAGCAGATGACAAAAATCTGTAAGGTTCAGAGGGTGCAAAGGACCTTAAACAGTGTATTGAGAAGTGATGGGGTGGGTGTGGGCTGAAGCCGCAGGAACCACAGAAGAGGGAGTGGTTTCCTAAAACACTCACCTACACGTGGGCAAAGGCAGTGATCCTGAGTAGTTATGGCTGTCTCCGGTTTGGGAAGTGACTGAGGTTGAGGGACTGGGGTAATACCTTTTCCCTTGGCAATATCCTCACAGTGAAGTGAGCATTTCCACAGAGCAGGGCTTTGGGGCTGCCATCTTGTGAGCAGTGGGGAGTTAGGGATGCTGTGGAGGGAAGGGAGGAGAGTGAGCGAGTGTTACTATTAAGCTGTGTAGTGGGTAGACTGTGAGAAAGTGACATGGAAGCCAAGTCTGGAGGAGGTGAGGGAGTTGGTGGGGAAAATGTCCAGGGAAAGACTGTTCCAGGCAAAACATACTGCGGAGGGGGGAGTGTGGAGATGGCACTCCCTAAATGGAGAAGGAAATGGCAACCCACTCCAATGTTCTTGCCTGGAGAATCCTAGGGGTGGGGGAGCCTGGTGGGCTGCCATCTCTGGAGTTGCACAGAGTCGGACATGACTGAAGCTACTTAGCAAGGCAGGAGTGGACCCAGGGGATGGTGGACCAGAAAGTGGGACTGCGGCAGAGTGGGTAGGGAGGAGAGGCCAGAGAGGTGGGGCTGGGGACACGTACAAAGTGCTGTGTTGGCTGCCATAAGGAGGTTGGCTTCTACTGTGAGCATAATTGGGAGCCTTTGGTCTGAGACATTGTTATTTGGATGGCCATCAGCAGACCAGGCATTTTATAAGCGCTTGCTCTGGATTTCTGGCAGAAGTATTGCAAGCAGACTGGCAAACTCCTATCTGCAGAGTGGCTGTATCTCCGTGAGGATGAACTGATGCACCTTCAGATGTGAAAGGGGTTGAGTGACATCAACCGGCCAGCAGACTGTTCTTTCCAAGCCATCGTGCCCTCTTGAGAACTCAGCATTTGTCTGTGCTGCTAACAGGTGGGGCATTCAGTGGTGGCAGGAGTCCATGCTGGTCCGCCCATGAGAAGCTGGCTCACAATGTCCACTGACATCGTCTTGTCTAGCTTGGGTCTTGAAAACTTCCTCAGGAATGATTCTTTTTCATGGGCGTTCATAGGAAACAAAGCTTTTCGAACTGTTTGAGCACATCTATCAGTCCATCTACACCTCCTTAATTTCCAGGTTTATTCCTCCCAGCTGCTGAACTATTGGCCAAGTTACTTACCACTTCCAGAAAGTCATGTCTAGACTACAGACTACTTCTCTCTCACTTAAAGTGGTGGCAAACTGCATGCTACCCCTTTGCCTCCAGTTGAATGGGTTGCAGTGCTGCAGCAGTCCATGTCCATTGCCAGGATTTCCTAAAACTCACCTGTGATCCAGGCTGTTTATTCTTCCTCCATCAGTTAGTCATAGAGAATCCCCTGTGTAGCCAGTGATATGAATTGACAAAAAGGTATTGGTACTGTGTAAGCAAGTGACATGGTAGTCACTTTCATTTTCATTCAACTTACTTCTGCTTGTTAGATCCGCTAAAGTCTGCTACCAAACATGCTACTTTAACCATACAGTGAATTGCTCCAGCACCAGCCTGGCTCTGTAACTCTATGAATATACTAATATGAACACTCAGTTCTTGATGGACAGCTCAAGTCATATAGTCACTAGATGTTCCAAGTTCAGATGTCAATTTCATTGGGGACCCAGTAGCTCACAAGGAGCTATTTTTCAAACAAGGTAGTTCTTAGGTGCAGAGGACATAGTTTTGCTTAAGAACTCTCCAGCTCTTCACCACAGATCTCATAAGGAACTGGCCCAGCATCTTTAACCCTCTATGGGTTAAACCCTCTATGGGTTCCTCCAGCACCATCCAACTTTCTGTACTGTGCAGTTCAAGGGGAGAAGAACTCGTACCAGTCTGAGAGTCTCCTCTTCCTCTGGCAGCCTCCTGATCCCCAGGAAAACACATTTGAGGAGTTTTCCCAAGTGTTCGAAGCAAGGCATTGAAACTTAAAGCATTCCAACAAGTCCTATGCTGTTTTCATAGTAGTAGGTGTACAAGGTTATTGAGGCAGTCTGAGCATGGGTTGGAAAAGAATTTCCAAACACAGAGCGTTTCAGAAGGAAGTGAGTTTATTAAGAAAAAAAGAGCAGAGATAATGAAGGCACTGCAAGTGCAGTGGGGCGACCTCCTGACAGACCAGGGAGAGTTGACAGTTTTCGTGGGTTAACAGCCAACTTTTATAGCTGCAAGACAAAGAAAATTCCTGCTGGAAGGTTGGGTTTAGGCCATAGGTTAGGGCGCTATAGGGTGTTTACTGAAGTGGGCATCTTTGCCTAATTTGGAATCAGGAAGCTTGTTAGTGATGATCAGGGGGCTTTTGGCAATGGTTACAGAGGGATGACCTTTGTTGTGGGCTCCATTCTGTGGCCTTGGGGCAGGACTCAACAAAGTTATGCTGATTTTTCCTATCCTTTAAAGGGATGTCCAGGAATGCCCCAAACCTCTGGAAGCTCTAGGAATGTCACAGGTTTGTGAGGTCCAAGTATTTGTGAGGTTTATATCTCATCTGCCAGAAGGTATGTATCCTGTTATTAAAGAAGGAAGTACTTACCACTTCCTGTTCTCTGGTACAATTAGTATGATATCATCAAAATAAGAGACCAGTGTTTTCCCTCAGAATGTCACAACATTCTGCAGAATGTCAAATTCCCTGAGCTCTAGATTATGACAGGAGAATTAACAGAGCCCTAAAGCTATTCTGGTGGAAGTGTATTGTAATCAAAGTTACTTTTGATTCCAGATATTGAAAGAAAAAAAAAAACATTCATCAACTTAGTGGTAACATACTAAGTACTGGAGTCCACATTGACCTGCTTGAAGAGGCAAAGCTATTACATATAGTCCATCAGTTGATGTTGAGGCTGATGCTTGGTTAATTTCACAGTAACCTATCGCCACCTAACATGGTCCATCTGGGTTCTGCAGAGGCCAGCCGGGGGCATTGGCAGATATGATGTGGACTACTCTTTTTGCCTCTTTCAAATCTTTGGTTTGTGGCATGAGTCTCTCTGGTTCCCTCAGGCATGAAGAATGGCTTCTAATTCATTATCTTGGCGGGAAAGGAGGTAGTTTTTCAGGGACTGTATTTGGATTTATTACTATAATGGCTCTTACTCCACAAGTCACAGAGCAGATGTAGGGTCTTGCTTGCTACTATGTCTGTCTATGCTGATTACCCATTTAGTGATGGGGGAAGTAATTGCGCTGGGGTTCAGTGGCCTCATCAGGCCCACTGTGACTCAGGCTAAAACGGTACTTGTCACATGGCTTCAGTAAGCCCTCCCTCTGTCCAGACAAGCATGGTGGCCTGTTTTAGGTCCCTTGTTGTTAGTGTTAGCTCAGACCCTGTATTTAATGGTTTTTGAAATTTCTGGATTTCCCCAGAAAATGGTCACAAGTATTTTCCACATAGATTTGCCCTCGTGTTGCAGAATCTTTCCTCAGGGAGACCTGGCCTTCAATCTGCCTCCCCTCTACTGTTCATGACCTCCAGACCATTAACCCATGCTGGGACATACCACAGGGTCAACAGAGCTAAAAAGGCCCTGTTCTGGTAATAGTAGACTGTGCACCAAAAGAATTTTTGGATTTTGCAAATATATAATTTGGGTATGGAGCTTTAGGCCTGTGAATGGACTTAAATCTGGAAAATAGAAGAAAGGATTGTGTTTTTCTATCACAGTTGATGTCAGCCTTGTGCTAACCAGCTCTTGTGTGTATCACTGTTTGTATATGTTTATAACTGCCCATCCATCTTGCTCCTTGGAACACAGTGATATATTACCCTTCACTGTAGACTACTGTCAGTCAAGGTACCCGAGTGCTACTCAACCTTGCTGCACAGTATAGTAACTGTATCCAGCTTGCTTCTGGTCGGCAAGTGCTGCTTTCCTGCCTTGACCGTCTGGGAGCCCCCTTTATATTAGGGGTCTTGGTTCCATGGCAGCAGATTCATGGAAACTCCTGCTTATAAGGGCTGCCTCCAGAAAACATCTCAATGATTCTTGGACCCACTTCCTCAGTACATTTCCTATTGAAAGAAGTATTCTTTGAGTTCTCCACAATTCATAGAGAATTTAATCACTTGGGGAGGCTCAGGTTTTAGGTAGCCAGTTCATTCTGACAAGTCTATGCCTCCAAACCTTCCGATCAAGGAAGTTGCACTATCTTCACCCGTGCCTTTTCTGTAGGCCGTCACTGTGCCTGTGTTTCTGGGACTCATCCCAGCATTGTGTCAGGGCTGGTTCTGGGTATTCTCATCAGCTCCCTGAACCTGAGTCTGAGGTGAGTGCTCTCCTGTTGACCACCATCCCCTATCTGTCTTTTTAACTCTGCCCTGTCGTCTGCTGCCTTTAAGATTCACTCTTGCACATATGTAAAGTGCTACAGTTCCTCTGGTATACAGTCTGTTATTTCCCAGAATAGGCCTTGGATATCCCTGCCTGCATGGTGGCAGGCCTTGGCACTGGTGAGTGGTACTGGGACCATGAGTAGTAGTGGGGGACAGATCCTGAGAATGAATGCCATTTGCCATGCACCCGTTTCAGATAAGCTCAATTCATGATCTCTAGACAACTTGGTAGGAGCAGGAGGGGACTAGTTCCCTCTGTCAGTCAAGAAAGACTGTGTCTGCTGGCCCAGAAGGTCCATGACTCTTAGGCTTAAACTTAGCACAGATATCTCCACCTCAACTTTCCCAGGAGGGCTCTGACTTGGACACAGGAGACAGGTTGAAGCTGTACATTTAATCTCTGCCAGTCTAACACGTGTAAAAATCACATCCTGGGCCTGATTTTCAATACAGACTGCTTTGCAGTTGCAGGTGACGAGTGTCTCTTTTAAAATGATACAGAGCCCTGACACTTTTGGAACATGCCTGAAGCTGGCAATTAGCTGCCCTGATTTAATTTATTTTTGGCAAGGTTTCAGATGCCTTCCAAAATCAGCATTTCACACAACCACCTTTGTAGGTATCATTGTCCCCATCCGTCAGATGATGCCACCATTTGACCTTCCAATGTCCTATGCTTTACGAGCACCTCATCTCAATCAACTGTAGATGAAAGCCTTACTAATTGTGATGTCAATGTCTACCAGGGATTAGTACTATCCCAATTATCACTAGTAATGGAGTCCTTCTTGTTTCAGACAGACCCATTCAAGAACTGTGAAGAGTAAGATTATATTCTAGTTGCAAGCCAACAACTTAGCCTGCCATGGTTTCCTGGATGCTGGCTGAAGTCAAAGGCCTTTATCTGTGACCCAGCAGGACCACTTTGTTCTCAAGAATCCAATGGAGAACTGTCTTCCATAAGTGGGCATTCCATTTCCCAGGTCTTAAACTGAAGGTCTCTTGGCTCCCAAATTTTCTCACTTGAGGTCTCTAGAAAACAAAGCTAGAGGCAAAGTTTATGTCTTTTTTTTTTTTTCTAAGAAATATAATTCCTCTGAAAATTTGAGGGGAAAGGAAGTAAGGAAGGGATGGAAGAAAAGCAGATGATGCTTTAGCAAGTTGGCCACAGTATCACAAACCAAACCACACACATGTAAAGTCATCACTTTTTCAGTTGTGTAGGACA
This sequence comes from Neotragus pygmaeus, assembly GCA_006410875.1. Classification (NCBI taxonomy): domain Eukaryota; kingdom Metazoa; phylum Chordata; class Mammalia; order Artiodactyla; family Bovidae; genus Neotragus; species Neotragus pygmaeus. Next base: position 239,037 of record SJYV01004701.1, read on the forward strand.
GGGCTTTAGAACTTAGAACCATCATTGGTGGGGAGGAAGGGGAGACTGAATCTGCCAGTTTCCTCCCACAGAGGTATCTCTTACCCTACCCTTCCCAGCTAGCCTCTTGAGCAGCCTCTGGGGAAGCAAGACTCCCCACTTGCATCTGATTCTGGGTTTGGTGGGAAGAACCGCAGCATCTGTGTTACCTCCTTTTCCTGTTCCTCTGTCTCTGATTCTCAGAACTTTAGTTTCTCATGGACCTGGTGGGAATAATAATACATGCATCACCTGTTTTGAGAGATTGTTGTAAGAGAGAAAAACTTTGAAAAAGTATAAGTGCAACAGAAAAATTAGCTATTATTTACTTGAAGTTTTCTTAATCTTCAAGTAAACTTGAATCAGAAGAGGACGAGATAAGCGACTTCCCTGGTAGTTTAGTGATTAAGACTCTATGCTTTCAATGCAAGGGGCACAGGTTTGATCCCTGCTCAGGGAACTAAGATCCCATGTGTTGGGAAGCATGGCCAAAGGGGAGAAAAAGAGGAGGATGAGGTAAGACTTGAATGCGACTTTGCAGCGTAGATAACAGATACAGAGATGAGATACATGAGAGGGTCCTCAGGGAGTGCTTTTAGCAGGGGCAAAGGACAGATGTGACATGGTAAGAAACAGGGGTTGGCAAACTATGGTCCACAGACCAGATCTGGCCCTCTACCTTTTTTTGTAGGAAAGCGTTACTGGAATGTAGGCCTAGCCACACTTCTATATACTATATACTTCTTTATACTAAGATAGCAGAATTGACTAGTTGCAACAAGAGACCATATGGCTTATAAAGCCTAAAATATCCACTCTCTGGCCTTTTCTACACCCCTGACATAAAATCAAATACCAGAAGCAGTACAATGTAGTTATTATTTTTAATATTATTTTGTAACTTTTTTTTGGCTGCACCATGTAGTGTGTGAGATCTTAGTTCCCTGACCAGGAATCGAACCCATGTCCCCTGCATTGGGAGTGTGAGGTCTTAACCGTGGGACCACCAGGGAAGTCCCCAGTGTAGGTAACTAATAGAGGGGAATTGCCTTTCTCCTTCATCTTCCTTCTTTGACTCACAAAGAATTGATTGTATAAAGGCTACTTCATAAATACTGATTAGCTGTCTCACTCTTTAGAAAGGTATTTGATACCATGATTTATCAAATATGGAGTTAATCCCAATGGATTTATGAATTTAAAATTATGACTGTAACCTACGAAGAATGGCAGACAGTTTGTTCTGTTTCCTTTGCACTCACTATATTAATAATTGAGACACTGTCTCATACATAATTGGGTACAAGACCAATTATTGAAATACGACTGCTCTAGACAATCTGGATTAACTTAGACTCAACTTTACAGTGACTCTTAAAAAACCACAAACTGCTGAGCATGAAGGCTATATTTCCACAGACACCAGGCTCAAGTCTGAAACATTTGCTTCAAGAGAGGATTCAAGTCTTCAATAACTTGGAATCCCCAGTCTCCGCTCAAATACCTGGCAAATGAAGTCGCTCAGTCATGACCGACTTTTTGCGACCCCATGGACTATAGCCTACCAGGCTCCTCTGTTCGTGGGATTTTCCAGGCAATAGTACTGGAGTGGATTGCCATTTAGAAGGGATTAAATAAGAGCCTGCTGAATAAATGAAGTGTCTATAATAGTGCCTGGCACAGGGTAGGTTTTGGTAAATGTTTGTTGAATCATCCAGCAAAATCATCCATTTATTCAAATGAATGAGAAATTTCAAGCCACAGGACAGAAGCCATGGCTCAGGTGCACACAAATAATTGAAAGTCTACAACGCCTACTTTATTTGTCAGAGTGTTGGATAACCATTGGTTGGCCCCTAATACTGAGTGAGCTAGCTATCCAATCAGTGTTACCCAACAAGCATACCTACTTGGTGACGATGGAGAACTCACTTTGGAGGGCTCTCATGGCTATGCTGTTTTAAGGCCAATTAACTGGCGCTTGACATCTTCCAGTAAATCTAAATGAAGTGCATCCTTGTGATTCTAACTTCAAGTGAGTTTAATTGAACTTGAGAGAGAAGATACCATTGAGTGAATAAAATGAAAATGAAATAATTGAATATTTTCCCAGAATTGTATTTGAAATCTGCTCCAACAATAGGTGGCTTGGAACCAAAGCTGCTTGTGGTTAATATTTAGAGAAGGAGGAGGAGGATTTAAATGTCACTTTGTAGCCACTAGGACGGTAAATGCAGCAGCCAACTGTTCAATTACTGGATGTCAGCTCTACTTGGTCTTCAAAATCTTTTTTTAAGTTGGAAGTTAAATAATGTGGTCAAGAGAATTAGGATGAGTCTGGATGACTAAATAACAACAACAAAAAAGTCTCTCCTTATTCCCCTCACTCTTGCAACACACACAAAAAGAGAGCAGTTCTGTTGGTTTGAGATTGTAGATATTTTGATGGGCTAAATTAACTGGTTACATGTTAAAATGTTGAGTCCTTTATTAAATGGCTATACACTGAAGGCTTGCCATTTCTAGGCACCGTGGGAGGTAGGTGATTGAACAAGATTCAGTCTGTGGCCTTAAGGAACTTTATGTTTAGTAAATGAGATGAGATCAGAGAATAAATGTGGATAGAAAAAGTAAATATGATACATACTGCTAGAGCAACCCCAAGTGCTGAAGAAATGTGAAGTTCTGATTGAAAGCAAAGATCTCCTCTTAAAGGGGATGGTATTTGAGCTTTAAATATGTACAGGGGAAAAGAAAGCAAGGAACCTGTTTGGAAGATGAAGAAGTATTAATGGGGCTGATGTAGAAGACTTGTGGAATGAGATCGTGTGAAATAAGGTAGATGTCATTCAGTTATAGATGCTTTGAATGGGTTTGTACTTCATTCATTAGGCAGCCTCCCTTGACCAAATAGGGAGGGTGAGGATGAATATAAATGTAATGCTCAGCATTGCTGGTCACCAGAGAAAGGGAAATAAAAACCACAATGACACACCACCTTAAACCCATGTTCAGTTCAGTTCAGTCGCTCAGTCATGTCTGACTCTTTGAGACCCCATGAACCGCAGCACGCCAGGCCTCCCTGTCCATCAACAACTCCCGGAGTCCACCCAAACCCATGTCCATTGAGTCGGTGATGCCATCCAACCATCTCATCCTCTGTTGTCGCCTCTCGTGCCGTCAATCTTACTCAGCATCAGCATCTTTTCCAATTAGTCAGCTCTTTATATCAAGTAGCCAAAGTATTTGAGCTTCAGTGTCAGTCCTTCTAATGAATATTCAGGGTTGATTTCCTTTAGGGTTGACTGGTTTGATCTTGTTGTCCAAGCGACTCTCAAGACTGTCCTCCAGCACCGCAGTTGGAAAGCCTATGATTGGTATACCATATGATTCTACTAATCTGAGATATCTAAAGTAGTCAGATTTGTAAAAAACAGGAAATGGAGAAGTAGAGTGATAGTGTGAGGGCCTGAGGGGAGGAGGAAGTGAGGAACAGCTATTAATGAGTATAGAGTTTTCAGGTTTTCAAGAAGAAAAATTTCTGGAGGTCTGCTTCACATTAATGTGAGTGTATTTAACACTGTGGAACTGTAGGGTGGTAAATTTTATATTTTGTATTTTTTCTTACCACAATAAAAAGAATACAGATATAGCAAGTGGTGAGGGTTGCATTGGGCTTGAAAGGGAGAGGAAACAGGAAATCATTTTAGAGGTGTCTGTCCAAGGCCTCGTGAAAGGGACAAGGGCAGGGAGGGGAAGAAGGGAGAGGAGCGATCAAGGAGGAATTAGCAGGATTCGGCATCTACTGGACACTGGATTGAGGGAGCCGGAGTCAGAGATTCCCAACCTGTGCTAATAAGAAAATGATGGCACCTTTCCCAGAACTAGTGACTTACACGGGTAGATAAGGCATTTGGTTTTGGATTAATTCTAACTGCAACCTGGGGTTGATTTTGCTGGAGCTGGTGTGATGACATCGTTCTCTAAGGGCTCCGGAAAGCTCATTGTTTGTTTGTTTGCTTTCTTTTTTCTCTCACTTTTCCACATCTTTGACCTTTAGTTCTCCACTGTCCTTGCTTGATGCTTTCTTCTGAACTCTCTGAAATAAGGATGAGTTGCAGATTGTACGTGGACCTCGGATGGATTTTTTTCTCCATGTCCTTCAGTGTGAGGTTGAAAGTTTTGTTGGAGTTGTTGTGAAAGTGAGGAAGCTATGAGGCTTCTTTTACTCGAAAGTGCCATTTTTCTCTCTCAAAAACTTTTTCCATCCCTGTCATTAGAAACTTTATTTCCAAGCTGGTTAGATGAACACAATGGATTTACCTTTTCTTCCTGTGACATCTCACTCATCTAAGCTGGAAGCAGTCTCAGAGGTGTGAGCTTCGTTCTTTCCTGTAGGCATTGCACGGGGACCAGAGGTTTACAAATGTATTCATGTCAGTGCTTTATAGGGTCACCACCTCCAGATTCCCGGAGTGGTGGCAGTAGCCAATTTGTAATTCCAAATCTATGTGTTTGTGATCAAGAGAATTCTGTTGAGGATAGAAAAGGAGAGCAATGAAATAGCCTGGTTTTGCCCTGACATGGATTGGTCTACAAAGATAATCACCTCTTGGAGTACTGCAAAGGGTCTTTTTAATGCTTATGGTACCAGGAGGTAAAAAGAACCATTTGGGGATATTTTCAAAGGCCAGAATCTGGGATTATAATGAGATGTAATTTTACAGGCTTTATTGTGTCATGTATGTCAGAAAGAATTTGTATACTGATATTTGTGGGTAGATGGTTGTAAGTGCTGAAGTGAGGTTGAGCTTTGTTTACCAAGTTACATATACACATATATATATAGCCTGATATGTATATATTTCAGGCCTTAAAAGGCTCAGATTCCTAGAAAATTCACCTTAGGCTTTGGAGAACAGGTTACCTTCTGAAACAAGAGTTTTAAAGACAATATTTTACTAAAAGAAATTGTAAATAACTTTTTTTATGAAATTGCAAATGTAATATACTTTCATTATAGAAATTTTAGAAAATGTAGATGGGTAGAAATGGTTCTCAGAGAAGGCAATGGCACCCCACTCCAGTACTCTTGCCTGGAAAATCCCATGGGCAGAGGAGCCTGGTAGGCTACAGTCCATGGGGTCACTGAGAGTTAGACACGACTCAGTGACTTCACTTTCACTTTTCACTTTGATGCATTGGAGAAGAAAATGGCAACCCACTCCAGTGTTCTTGTCTGGAGAATCCCAGGGATGGCGGAGCCTGGTGGACTGCCGACTGTGGGGTCGCACAGAGTCAAACACGACTGAAGCGACTTAGCAGCAGCAGCAGAAATGGTCCTAGTTTCTACCACTCAGCAGTACTTCATGTTAGCACTGTGTCATTTGTCTTTCTTGTATTGTGGGGAGTGTGGGTCTATGCTTCAAATGTGTGTGTTTTTAATGTGACCATACTATATGTTTTAGTTTGCAGTCTGATTTTTTTCCCATTAATGTATTATGTACATCTTTCCATATGGCTGAATTTTCTTTTGGTATTTTTCAAAAAATGTTACATGGTTATTTTACTGATCCTCCATGCTGGACATTTTTTAAAAATTTATTTTAATTGGAGGCTAATTACTTTACAATATTGTAGTGGTTTTTGTCATACATTGACATGAATCAGCCATGGGTGTGCATGTGTTCCCCATCCTAAATCCCCCTCTCACATCCCTCCCCATCCCATCCCTCTGGGTCATATCAGTGCTCCAGCCCTGAGCACCCTGTCTCATGCATCAAACCTGGACTGACGATCTGTTTCACATATGATAATATACCTGTTTCAATACTATTCTCTCAGATCATCCCACCCTTGCCTTCTCCCACAGAGTCCAAAAGACTGTTCCATACATCTGGGTCTCTTTTGCAGTCTTGCATATATGGTTATCGGTACCATCTTTCTAAATTCCATATATATGCATTAGTATACTGTATTGGTGTTTTTCTTTCTGGCTTACTTCACCCTGTATAATAAGCTCCAGTTTCATCCACCTCATTAGAACTGATTCAAATGTGTTCTTTTTAACAGCTGGGTAATATTCCATTGTGCATATGTACCACAGCTTTCTTATCCATTCATCTGCTGATGGACATCTAGGTTGCTTCCATGTTCTCTCTATTATAAACAGTGCTGCGATGAACATTGGGGTACATGTGTCTCTTTCAATTCTGGTTTCCTCAGTGTGTATGCCCAGCAGTGGGATTGCTGGGTCATATGGCAGTTCTATTTCCAGTTTTTTAAGGAATCTCCACACTGTTCTCCATAGTGGCTGTACTAGTTTGCATTCCCAACAACAGTGTAAGAGGGTTCCCTTTTCTCCACACCCTCTCCAACATTTATTGCTTGTAGATTTTTGGATAGCAGCCATTCTGAACGGCGTGAGATGGTACCCTCACTGTGGTTTTGATTNGTTCTCCATAGTGGCTGTACTAGTTTGCATTCCCACCAACAGTGTAAGAAGCTTCCCTTTTCTCCACACACTCTCTGGTATTTACTGCTTGTACTAGTTAAATTGAGTATTCACCCCTTTATATATTACTATTTTCATTTCTTTTGATTTATCTATTAAAAATATTTATCAAATATACAATATGTGTCAGATGGATTATTTGGTCATGCATCTTTTTCTAGTTATCTATTAGCATGTTTTCATTAGTCTTACTGATTTGATTCAGCTCTTTATGTAGTGATGATATTACTACCCCTGCCTTATATATATATTGCATGTTCTATTTCCAGGGTGTGTGTTTTTTTTTTTTTTTTTTGCTTGTCTCTGATGATTTTGTGGGGTTTTTTCCTTATGTACAGAGCTGATGGCTCAGCTGGTAAAGAATCCACACACAATGTGGGAGATATGGGAAGATCCCCTGGAGAAGAGAATGGCTACCCACTCCAGTATTCTGGCCTGGAGAATTCCANTCTCTGATGATTTTGTGGGGTTTTTTCCTTATGTACAGAGCTGATGGCTCAGCTGGTAAAGAATCCACACACAATGTGGGAGATATGGGAAGATCCCCTGGAGAAGAGAATGGCTACCCACTCCAGTATTCTGGCCTGGAGAATTCCATGGACTGTATATCCAAGGGGTCACAAAGAGTTGGACACGACTGAGTGACTTTCACTTTTATTTTCCTTATTTACAGAGCTTATATTTTAATGTAATCAAACACCAAATTGTGTGTGTGTGTGTGTGTGTGTGTGTGTGTGTGTGTGTGATTTGTCTTCTTAATTAGAAAAGTCTTTACCATGACTAAAGAAATAAAAGAAAGTGAGGTGTTTAGAATCATTAAGTTGATTTATATCCTTGAAGTTCTTTTATTAGATGTTAGAGACTGGCATGCTTATAATTATTTTGAAAGTAACTTAAACATTATTACAAGCTGTTCAGAAAGCTGTTGATTTCTGATAGCTTGATGGAGTCTGAGATTGGCCTAGTTAATATCGAAAACTAATCTATATCACATTATTAGAACTGTAATTACATTTGGGTAAATGTCTTTACCTCAGCACAATCCCTCTGATAGCCTGATCTAATTCCACATGAAGTGAGAAAATGGAATAGAATCAAATCAAATTAACAACTTTATAGAACACAGAGTCCATGTATTTTACTAAAAATGCCTTAATATAACCTGTTCACAGCATAAGCCCACTTAACTTAGGTAAGCCTTACCCTGACCACTGGCATAGATTAGGTCAGATATGCCTCTAATGTCTTACCATGACTCCTCATTCCTCTCTTTCAAGCCACATGTGGAAATGGCAATCATTAGACAATTGTAGAATCATTGGTTTAATGTTGGCCTCTGCTATACTATAAGTTCTGTGAGGTACTCCTGCTCTGCTGGTTACTACATGCCCAAGGCAGGCTTCAGCAATACGTGAACCATGAAATTCCAGATGTTCAAGTTGGTTTTAGAAAAGCAGAGGAACCAGAGATCAAATTGTCAATATCCACTGAATCATGGAAAAAGCAAGAGAGTTCCAGAAAAACATTTATTTCTACTTTATTGACTATGCCAAGGCCTTTGACTGTGTGGATCACAATCAACTGTGGAAAATTCTTCAAGATGGGAATACTAGACCACCTGACCTGCCTCTTGAGAAACCTGTATGCAGGTCAGGAAGCAACAGTTAGAACTGGATGTGGGACAACAGACTGGTTCTAAATAGAGAAAGGAGCACATGAAGGCTGTATGTTGTCACTCTGCTTATTTAACTTCTGAGAGTTAAATAAGAGTACATCATGAGAAATGCTGGGCTGGAGGAAATACAAGCTGGAATCAAGATTGCCAGGAGAAATCTCAATAACCTCAAATATGCAGATGACACCACCCTTATTGTAGAAAGTGAAGAGGAACTACAAAGCCTCTTGATGAAAATGAAAGAGGAGAGTGAAAAAGTTGGCTTAAAGCTCAACATTCAGAAAACGAAGATCATGGCATCTGGTCCCATCACTTCATGGCAAATAGATGGGGAAACAGTGGCTGACTTTATTTTTCTGGGCTCCAAAGTCACTGCAGATGGTGACTGCAGCCATGAAATGAAAAGATGCTTACTCCTTGGAAGGAAAGTTATGACCAACCTAAATAGCATATTCAAAAAGCAGAGACATTACTTTACCGACAAAGGTGCGTCTAGTCAAAGCTGTGGTTTTTCCTGTGGTCATGTATGGCTGTGAAAGTTGGACTATAAAGAAAGCTGAGCACTGAAGAATTGATGCTTTTGAAGTGTGGTATTGGAGAAGACGCTTGAGAGTCCCTTGGACTGCAAGGAGATCCAACCAGTTCATCCTAAATGAAATCAGTCCTGGGTGTTCATTGGAAGGACTGGTGTTGAAGTTGAAACTCCAATGTTTTGGCCACTTGATATAAAGAGCTGACTCATTTGAAAAGACCCTGATGCTGGGAAAGATTGAGTGCATGAGGAGAAGGGAATGACAGAGGATGAGATTGTTAGACGGCATCGCCAACTCAATCGACATGAGTTTGGGTAAATTCCGGGAGTTGGTGATGGACAGGGAGGCCTGCCGTGCTGCGGTTCATGGAGTCGCAAACAGTAGGACATGACTGAGTGACTGAACTGAACTGAACTGAACCTGCCCAAGACATAAAACAAAGTTGGTACTGAAGACAGCTGGTTCTCAGAAGGACTGAATATTTGAATGAATGGTCCCTTTCTTTGTGGAAATGAGACTTTCATCTTACCTTTTTAACTGGTAATTCTAATCAGGCCTGGGGGATATTGCAAACTAAGGCCCTGGGCCAAATTTAGCTAGACCCATTCATTTCCACATTGTCCATTGTTGCTTTCCTGCCAGCTACAGAACTGCATAGTTGCATCTGGTTTGCAAAGCTTAAAACATGTATTAGCTGGCCTTTTATAGAAAATTTTCTGACCCCTGTGTTAACTAAGTGATTTTACTCAACATCAGCATTCCCAACAGTCACATAGGCAACACTCCTATGGCATCTAAAGGCATCATACTTCTCAATTCCTCTTTTGTAGTGCACTAAAGAAATACTGATCCTGTGGTTTGACCCCTTGCATAGGCTCAGCTAATAAACAAGCAAGAACAAACTTTGCAGCTCAGGATATGACTGACATAGAGAAGCTAGGGACAAGCCTAATGAACTTCTTTCTGGACCTGAAAAGAAAGAACTCTACATAGGGTAGTAAATTTAGCAACAAAAACCTAAAAGCCAAAAAGTTTCATATGCTAAACTTCTGATCATTTTATTGTGAGAATGACTTTCTCTTATAGAAATTTGTTGTTCATGGAATTTGAAAGACCTTGAAAAGACAGTCCTCACTCTCAGTATAAACATATTACCTGTTAATACTGGATCCTGTCAGCTACACATAGGAGGTTGTTCTCCAGGTCTCAGAGGTTCTTAGAGTTCTAGTTCTAAACACCAGGGACACTTCCTATGCAGGAAGCTATCTTTCCTCCATGCAGCTACTTAATACACCCACTGGACCTGCTAAAACAGCAACTTCTTATCTGGATTTTAAACAACCATGCCTGAGGAGTGACATGGTAGGCTAGCAGAACAATTAGATGGTGCCAAAATCTTACCATTGAAAAGATACCCAGAAAGACTCACCCAGCAGCACAAAGAAATGTGGCAAAGGAAATCTGAGCAAATCTCTTTTAGTTGTATTTTGAAACTGAAACACTGTTGCTAAATTACAGATGAGGCTCAGTTCAATTCAGTTCAGGTGCTCAGTTGTGTCCGACTCTTTGTGATCCCATGAATCACAGCACGCCAGGCCTCCCTGTCCATCACCAACACCCTGAGTTCACTCAAACTCAGGTCCATCGAGTCGGTGATGCCATCCAACCATCTCATCCTCTGTCGTCCCCTTCTCTTCCTGCCCCCAACCCCTTCCAGCATCAGAGTCTTTTCCAATGAGTCAGCTCTTCACATGAGGTGGCCAAAGTATTGGAGTTTCAGCTTTAGCATCCGTCCTTCCAATGAACACCCAGGACTGATCTCCTTTAGAATGGACTGGTTGGATCTCCTTGCAGTCCAAGGGACTCCCAAGCGTCTTCACCAACATTACAATTCAAAAGCATCAATTCTTCTGCACTCAGCTTTCTTCACAGTCCAACTCTCACACCCATACATGAGTACTGGAAAAACTATAGCCTTGACTAGACGGACCTTTGTTGGCAAAGTAATGTCTCTGCTTTTCAATATTCTATCTAGGTTGGTCATAACTTTCCTTCCAAGGAGTAAGCGTCTTTTAATTTCATGGCTGCAATCACCATCTGCAGTGATTTTGGAGCCCAAAAAAACAAAGTCTGACATTGTTTCCACTGTTTCCCCATCTATTTCCNTGCTCAGGTTCCAGGTTGCTCTGCATGTGAACTGTCTAAAGCGGGCCCTGGCTTGCGTGCATTTCCCAGGTCTAAGCCGCTCAGGTTCAGGTTCTCAGGTACTCCCCAAAGGCGCAGACTCGGTGGGCCTGTGTTTTGTGCCCTTCCCGCTTCTGAGCAGCTCAGGCGACCAGGTGCTTGGCTGGGCACTCTCCTGAGGCAGTGCGTGCATCTTATCACTGTCCCAGCCACTCCGTTTCCTGGGTGGCAGCGGGCGTGTCTGTCTCTTCAGGGCAGCCGATCTCTGGCTGTGACCCTCCCGGCAGATGTCAACTGTCCAGAATCCCAGGAAGTCTTGGTTAGCAACCAGAAGCCTGCTCCCGGTTTGGTGGAGGATGCCGTCTCTGGGCCCCCTTGTGGCTCTGGTTGCTGCCTGCCTGCTTCCCTGCCTCTGGCGGGGGATGGGCCGGTCCGCAGCCGCTAGCTCTCCTCTGGCATTTCTCAGTCCTTTATTCTGTGAGCAGACCCAGCAGTGCCTTAGGTTAGGGCTTTTCCAGGGNTCACAGTTACTTGAAGAAAAGAAGAGGGAGGAAGGAGATAGAGGTGACCAGGAGGAGAAAAGTGTGACTCAAACGGAGAGAGACAGATTGAGGCAGTAATCAGTTCCCTAAGTGTTCTCCTCAGCCCAGAACACACACAGAGATTCACAGAGTTGGATAGAGAAGAGAAGGGGGAGGGAGGAGATAGAGGTGACCTGGGGGAGAAAAAGGAGAGTCAAAGGGGGAGAGAGTAATCAAGCCAGTAATCACACTCCTAAGTGAAAATTGGAAAAGACTCTGATGCTGGAAAGGATTGGGGGCAGGAGGAGAAGGGGATGACAGAGGATGAAATGGCTGGATGGCATCACTGACTCAATGGACGTGAGTCCGAGTGAACTCCGGGAGTTGGTGATGGACAGGGAGGCCTGGCGTGCTGCGATTCATGGGGTCACAAAGAGTCGGACACGACTGAGCGACTGAACTGAACTGAACTGAAGTAAAAATGGGTACTGAAGATTGGATTCTTAAAGATACAAAATTGAAAACAAATACCACAAAGCAAAGGTTAAAAAGCTAGAGTAGAGGTTAGATTCTCAAAAATACAATATTAAAAAAAAGAAAAAGTCACAAAAATTATAAAAAATATATATGAAGTTTGTTTTAAAAATAGGGTCTTTTTTTGCAAGGTAATACTAGGTTATAAAAATGAAAATTAAGGGAGTAATAGAGGACTTAACATTTTTTAAAAAAACTTAAAGTTATAATCGGAAAAATATATCTAGGAATTACTCTGGAGCTGTTGTGGGCAGTGTGGGGTCAGTTCAGTTTTAGATAGTTCTTTGTTCCAGCTTATACTTTTCAAGATCTATAGGCCCTTTCCAGTGTGAAAGTGCTCAGTCTGACTGTCTGACTGTTTGCGACCCCATGGACTGTAGCCTACAAGGTTCCTCTGTCTATGGGATTTTCCAGGCAATAGTACTGGAATGGATTGCCACTTCCTTCTTCAGGGGATCTTCCCGACCCAGGGATCAAACCTGGGTCTCCCACATTGTAGACAGACGCTTTACCATCTGAGCCACCAGGGAAGTCCAGTATAGTTGGTGCTAACTACAGGTTTTAATCTGTTGCACCTGTCACTTCCAAAGCAGTTCCCTCTGTTTATTTGGCTTCTTCTATTTGCAGGTCTCTGACACAATTTCCACCTTGACACAAGGGGGCAAAGGTGGTCACTTATTTAGGCCCACTTGTTCCGTCGTGGTGTGGGGAGGGAGGAACACTGCACACAAATATCACTGGTGTGTGTAAGGAGTGCTTGCAGTCTTGGTCACACTGGGTTTGCCCCTGCTCATGGCGTGTGGGCTTTCCCAGTCTCCGTTGCTCAGGTTCCAGGTTGCTCTGCATGTGAACTGTCTAAAGCGGGCCCTGGCTTGCGTGCATTTCCCAGGTCTAAGCCGCTCAGGTTCAGGTTCTCAGGTACTCCCCAAAGGCGCAGACTCGGTGGGCCTGTGTTTTGTGCCCTTCCCGCTTCTGAGCAGCTCAGGCGACCAGGTGCTTGGCTGGGCACTCTCCTGAGGCAGTGCGTGCATCTTATCACTGTCCCAGCCACTCCGTTTCCTGGGTGGCAGCGGGCGTGTCTGTCTCTTCAGGGCAGCCGATCTCTGGCTGTGACCCTCCCGGCAGATGTCAACTGTCCAGAATCCCAGGAAGTCTTGGTTAGCAACCAGAAGCCTGCTCCCGGTTTGGTGGAGGATGCCGTGTCTGGGCCCCCTTGTGGCTCTGGTTGCTGCCTGCCTGCTTCCCTGCCTCTGGCGGGGGATGGGCCGGTCCGCAGCCGCTAGCTCTCCTCTGGCATTTCTCAGTCCTTTATTCTGTGAGCAGACCCAGCAGTGCCTTAGGTTAGGGCTTTTCCAGGGATAGTTCTCTCTCTCTTTTTTTTCCTCTCTCTCTCTGGCCATCACACAGTTTAAGCTGCTATCTCACGTTAGCTCCCTCAGATTGCCCTCAGGGCATTCAGGTCTTCACCCTAAGCAATGAAGCTGGAGCCTTCCTGTTCAGCCCCAGCTTGCTGGTGGCTGACAGGAATATCTGGGCTACTTCCCTGCTGGGAGTTACCATTAGGCGCGTTATCTGTGGGTTTCGTTTATTTATTTATTTATTTATTTATTTTTTCCTCCTGGTTATGTTGCACTCTGAGATTCCAAAACTCCCCACAGACCCACCGGTGAAAGGGTTTCCTGGTATTTGGAAACTTCTCTTTAAAGGCTCCCTCCCCGGGAAGGGTCTCTGTCCCTAACTCTTTTGTCTCTCTTTTTATCTTTTATATTTTGTCCTACCTCCTTTCGAAGGCAATGGGCTGCCTTTCTGGGTGCCTGATGTTGTCTGCCCTCATTCAGAAGTTGTTTCGTGGAATTTTCTCAGCATTCAAATTTCTTTTGATGAATTTGTGGGGGAGAAAGTTGTCTCCCCTTCCTATTCTGCCATCTTAGGACCGCCCCCCATGCTGGACATTTAGATTGCTTCTATTTGGTACTTTGGATTTACACCTGTTATCCTTGGACTTAATGATTAATAGCATTTATTTCTTTATCTCAAAAGTGACCAGATTTGGGCAATAAAGAATATGGTCACCCTAATCATTAAGAATAAATGTGAAAACAATCTTATAACTTAATTTTTATGCATGCCATTAATATTTCCTTAGGATACACCTCTTTTTAAAACTTAATTAATTGATTTTAATTGGAGGATAATTTAATTGGAGGATAATTGTGGTGGTTTCTGCTGTCCATGGACATGAATCAGCCACGGGTGCACATGTGTCCCCCCCCATCCCGAACCCCCCTCCCATTTGCCTCCCCACCTCATCCCTCTGAGTTGTCCCAGAGCACCAGCTTTGAGTACCCTGCTTCACTCACGTCGAAGTGAAATGAGTGAAATATACCTTTTAAAAATAGAATGTCTGACATAGAAACCTATGTGCCAACTTCACTCTGGAGAACAAAAATAAATTTGTGACTACCAGAATTTGGTGCTAAGAAGCTTCATCACCTTTTTTTCCTCAATTAATTGGAGTTTCAAAAACCTTGAACACTATTATACATGCAGATGTATAATATACATGATTTTCTGTATGAATAGAAGTTTCTAGTATCTACTATTTCAGATAGGCGTTGAAGCCTGTGTATTTCTCTCTTATGTACTCTTTTAATATCAGTGATCCAAAAGCAATTTTTGATTAAATTATATTTATTAAACATATTTTGGGGGCTTCCCCAGTGACTCAGTGGTAAAGAATCTGCCTGCAGTGCCAGAGACACAGGAGACGTGAATTCAATCCCTGGGTTGGGAAGATCCCCTGGAGGGAGGGCATGGCAACCCACTCTAGTATTCTTGTTGGGAAAATCCCATGGACAAAGGAGCCTGGTGGTCTGCAGTCCATGGGGTCACAAAGAGTTGGACATGAGTGAAGTGACTGAGCACGCATACATGTATTTTGGAAATTTTTAATTTTGAAAAGTGTTTAATTTTTGGAAGCAGGTTGCTTCAGCTATTAAAAATGGTATCTCATCCTCCTCCATCCTCCCCAAGATAGAATGTCTATGTCAGACAGTATATACTTGTAAGGTATTTGATGCATGTCGACACACACCCTTCAGAAATGTTATAGGGAGCCTGTAAGTTTGGCTGTGACTAATCTACCCACTAAGTATGTTTCTAAATATGTACTTTCTGTTGCCTTTGTTCAAAGTCATTTTGATATTTCACAAGTAGGAAACTAACCATAGATATTGCAGAGCATGAGCTGTTAGGGAGCTGAGGGAGGAAGGGAGAAAATATAGAAAACTTTGCAGGTGCGTGGAGAATAGAGAGGTTATAACCCTCCAGCTCTTTGGTGGTCAACCAACATGGACTTAGTGTCCATCACTGTTATCACAATAATGGTAGCTCCATTTACTGAGAGATGAATATTCTGAATAAAGTGTTTACTTATTCAAAGCAATTCTGCTGGAGAGAGAATTGAAGCTCAGAGATCTGATAGTAAACACACACAGCTGGTGAGCTGCAGAGCTGGAATTTGAACCCAGATGTGACTGCCTCTGACACCCAGTTTCCTTTCACTTGGCTGTACTTCTTCTTTTGTTTCTCTTATCTCCCTTACATTCTGGAATCCCACATTTTTTGCCATCAAACATTAAACATGAAGCAGAGAGGTAGATAAAGGATGCTCAGGGTCCCCAACTCCCTCTGCTGGCAACCTTCTGTCCGTAGTCCTTTCTAGGCAAACTCGGGAAATCCACTNTGGAATCCCACAATTTTTGCCATCAAACATTAAACATGAAGCAGAGAGGTAGATAAAGGATGCTCAGGGTCCCCAACTCCCTCTGCTGGCAACCTTCTGTCCGTAGTCCTTTCTAGGCAAACTCGGGAAATCCACTTTATTCCAAGTGCTACCTGTATTTCCCTGTGGACGGCCAGCAGACAACAACTTTTTAAATTAATTTTTTAATAGTCCAACAAAGAGGCAGGATCATAGAGAGAGAATGTGTGGAGGTCATTCTTTGGCCTCCTTCATTGAACAGCTCAGTTTTTCACTTGTTAGATAAGGGCAAAGTGAGATTCTCTGTTCCTTTGAGAATCAGAATATTAGAAAATAATGATAGAGCAGACAGAACAGATGTCATAGAAATGAAAAAAATCAGATATGTCCTTGACGATTGCAAGCAAGCCATTTTTAGACTCACACTTAACAACAGGTTGAAGATTTGGAGCAGAGCATCAGTTAGGAAGTGGAAATGGATTGATGTGAGGAGTAATATAACATTGACTTATTTCATTGCATTTTGATG
Organism: Neotragus pygmaeus; assembly: GCA_006410875.1. NCBI lineage: Eukaryota > Metazoa > Chordata > Mammalia > Artiodactyla > Bovidae > Neotragus > Neotragus pygmaeus. The sequence goes on from SJYV01004701.1 coordinate 255,308, forward strand.
GAATATCTCCCAAGGAAAATTATCCTTCACTTACAGTCATTATCAAGTTAAATATTGTGTTAAAAAGGAACTACAGAGTTATCATGTGCAGAAAATGGGTGAAATGGGACCCTGAAATGGGGCAAAGTCGAAGGGAGGCACTAAAATGAAAGTCAGGTTATCTTTGAACACAATTCCTATCCAACTTCACTCCACTGCTCAACCTGAAATAAGAATACAATACTCACAGCAGTATCCCATCCACAGCTTGCTGTCCCAGGCTTTCCTCGTTACCTCATCAGGAAGTGCTCCCGCCCTGTAGGTTAAAGCTGGAGAGACAGCATCCAGGTCAAGGGAGACTGCCTTATTTAACCCCGTGAAAATGACATGCAGAGCAACTAGGCCATGGCAAGGGCAAGCTGGACATCTTCCTATACTGGATACTGATTCTTCTCTCAGTATTGTTTTTCTTTAAACAGTGGATCTGCACTCATCTCCAGCAGTGTCACACTTAGGGGTCAGTGCTCACTCCCTTTCCCTGCCCATCAGGCTCGCTTTGGCTGGTTTAGTTGCTAGGTCATGTCTGACTTTTTGCAACCCCATGGACTGTAGCCTGCCAGGCTCCTCTGTCCATGAGATTTCCCTGGCAAGAATACTGGAGTGGGTTTCCATTTCCTTCTCCAGGGGATCTTCCTGACCCAGGGTTTGAACCTGCAGGTAGTCTCCTGCATTGCAGGCTGATCCTCTACCAACTGAGCCACCAGGAAAGCCCAGCCTGGCAATTCACTAAGTCCAGGTTTTAGTATTTGACCTATGTCCTTTTCTCTCTCTCAGCCTTGTGGACTCAAGGATTTTTTTCTCCACTCCTCTTGTCCAACTACAAGGACAAGAGGCACTAAAATGAAAGTCAGGTTATCTTTGAACCTGTCCTAGTAATCACAGGTTTTCACACTCAGTGTGTGTCTGATGCCCATAAATGTTTCATTAACAAGATGTTTCTGGCATGCTTTTCTCTCTGAGATCCAGAATCACAGATCAGTCCTTATTTTCAGAAGTCATTGTTTTTCTTTCATGAAAGAGAGACTGGAGCCCAGACCTAGGGTAGCACAGGTACATGGTGACATCTGGGGACAGGCAGGGAGCTCCAGAGACAGTAAGACTTAGTTCTAGAATGGAACAGGATCTTTTATGCCAGGCATTCATTGTTAAAAATATTGATTATTATTTAGTTGGCTGCTTTGCTTCTTAGCTGTGGTGAGCAGGCTCTTTGCTGCAGTGTGCAGGCCTCTCTGTAGTTGTGTACAGGCTTAGTAGTTGTGGCAAATGGGCTTAGTGGCCCCACTGCATGTGGAATCTTAGTTCTCTGACCAGGGATTGAAGTCCCGTCCCCTGNTTGAACCTGCAGGTAGTCTCTTGCATTGCAGGCTGATCCTCTACCAACTGAGCCACCAGGGAAGCCCAGCCTGGCAATTCACTAAGTCCAGGTTTTAGTATTTGACCTATGTCCTTTTCTCTCTCTCAGCCTTGTGGACTCAAGGATTTTTTTCTCCACTCCTCTTGTCCAACTACAAGGACAAGAGGCACTAAAATGAAAGTCAGGTTATCTTTGAACCTGTCCTAGTAATCACAGGTTTTCACACTCAGTGTGTGTCTGATGCCCATAAATGTTTCATTAACAAGATGTTTCTGGCATGCTTTTCTCTCTGAGATCCAGAATCACAGATCAGTCCTTATTTTCAGAAGTCATTGTTTTTCTTTCATGAAAGAGAGACTGGAGCCCAGACCTAGGGTAGCACAGGTACATGGTGACATCTGGGGACAGGCAGGGAGCTCCAGAGACAGTAAGACTTAGTTCTAGAATGGAACAGGATCTTTTATGCCAGGCATTCATTGTTAAAAATATTGATTATTATTTAGTTGGCTGCTTTGCTTCTTAGCTGTGGTGAGCAGGCTCTTTGCTGCAGTGTGCAGGCCTCTCTGTAGTTGTGTACAGGCTTAGTAGTTGTGGCAAATGGGCTTAGTGGCCCCACTGCATGTGGAATCTTAGTTCTCTGACCAGGGATTGAAGTCCCGTCCCCTGCATTGGAAGCATGGGGTCTGAACCAGTGAGTCACCAGGAAAGTCCTCATTTCTACATTTTTGATATGAAGATCATTTTACTAAGTTCCTTATCTAGATCTAAACCAAGAGCACCTCAGTTTTTGTTCTTCTACCTTGATTTGCGCTGCCAAGTTTCTTCTGTTGCTTTTTACATATAATATGCCTCCAGCAGATTTGATAAGCTATACTATATATTGTCACATTAATCTATGTATTTTGGTTATCTATTATTACTATGTAACAGACCACCCTTAAACTCAGGGCCTTAAGACAAGCATAGTTTCTTATTTCGCATAGTTTCTCTGTATTATTTTGCTGAAGGAGATGTTTGTCCAGGTGCAAGCACTGCAGCAAAGGGTCACAGGTTTCAGGTCCCAGCCTGTCCCAGTTTTACTCCAGGACCAGGTTGCCCTTCAGTCTTTGGCCCCTTGCGGCAAAAGATGTCATCAAAGGCTCCAAACTGTCACTGAGAATTCTAGCCCTGCATTCTCTCCCTAGGCATTGGACTCACAAGCCTCAGAAAGGCCTGTGATCCCTGGAGACCTGCTGCCTGAAACAAGAATAACAACTTTCCTGGTTTCCTTTGCATAGAGGTGACTGTCAAGTTCTCCCACTGAATATACTGTCTGAGGAATCCAAATATGAATAGTATATCAGCTGACATTTTGTTAGTTGAAGGGCCAGAGTGTAGGAGCTTTTCCTGACCTTGATAGGAATGTCTCCACTCAGCCTCATGCACTTAACCTGGAGGAACTGAATCTGTAATGGAGGCCCTGTATCCTGTCTGGGTTAATGGCCCATTTTCATTCCCTTAGGCAGCTCTCTAAAGCTAAAAGTGTACTTTTTAATACAGTTTCCCCTTCACCCATGATCACTGGTGTGTTGCACCAGCTATAGGCGTGTGGCCGGCTCTAGAGGCCAGTATTCCAGTGAATGAGCCTCTGGCCAATTGCAGAATGTTAACACCTCCCTGGGGCTGCGTGATAAAGAGAATTCTGTGTCTTCCTTATCCAGCTGTTTAGCTGACTAGAAACCCTGACGATAGGTTTCCTGCATAAAATTTAAAAAATACTGGCTAAACCACTTACAAATATTTCAAAAGGCATTGATGAGCTGGCAGAACATAGAGACCACAGACTAAACGAAAGTGGGTATCACAGAGGTGTTGTGACCCCTGCAGGCATTTGCTGGGTTGGGTGAACTTGCATTGGTTTGTGTAGCTATTGGAGAAAGACAGAAAAGCCCCAAACGGGAAATCCAATTAATATGTTCAAAATGGAAATCTTATTGAAGGTTCTGACTCCCTTCAACATACATTATGTTAGAATCTCAAATAACTATATCCTCAGAGTAAGGATGAAATGGGAAAAAGCTCCAGGGAATGGCAAAGGACATTGGCTGTCTTCGTTCCTAATTCTGAATGGAAGGGAAATATTCTCACATAAGAGTCCATGCGCCCAAATACCCTCATAAAGCTTATGGCCTGAAATCACACTGTATGGGTGGTTTGAAAAACCTCAGGTGGAAAATTCAGTTTTAAGTTGAAGTCTAGGTTGGTTGTGTCCGAGGGATGTGGCAACAGGAAACAGATCTTCTCTGCAGGAACTTACCTGTAATCCAGGCTTCAAGAAATTTCCCTAGATAATATTCTGGAATGGGGAAGTCGGGAGGAATGAATTCACACTTTGAAAAAAAAAAGATAAAACCCCATATGGAAACAAAGCAATGAGTGAGCCTGAAAAGTGACAGATAGCTAAAGCATATCCACAGTGATTTCAGACATTGGCATATAAGACACAGATTATAAAATAATGAGCTTTAAGTAACAAACAAAATCACACAGAAGATAAGAAAGGGACATGTGATTTTAAAGGATCAAGCAGATTTGGCAAGGAACCAAATAAAAATTTTTGAGGTGAAAGTGATTATAGTCAAAACTTCAATATTATATTTAGCAGATTTAACACCCAATTAGGCATAGCTGAAAAGAAGATAAGTCAGCTGAAATAAATTTAGAGAAATTATCCATAATACAGTCCTGAGAGGCAGAGAAATGGAAGCATGGGAAATTAAGAGCCCCAGAGAAGAGGGTGAGAACTTCAGGAGAGTATCAGGAAAAAGGCAATATTGAAAGAAGTAATAGCTGAGATGTTCCCCAAACTAATGAAATTAAACAGATTCAGAAAACCCATTTGGCCCAGGGATCAAACCCAAGTCTCCTGCACTATAGGCAGATTCTTTACCGTCTGAGCTACCAGGGAAGCCCCTGTTAAATCTCAAGAAGGTCAAATAAAAAAATCCACACCTCAACACCAGTGAAAATGTTAACACCAAAGACAAATACAATACAAATACTGTTTGCTTTCCATTTTAACCAGCAAGGAAACTGAATGGTCAGAAGATAAATTATTCCCCTCTTATGGATTTCTTGGTGGTGCTGGTTTTGTCACTCAGTTGTATCCAGCTCTTTGTGACTGGATGGACTGTAGCCTGCCAGGCTTCCCTGTCCGTGGGCTTTTCCAGGCAAGAATACTGGAGTGGGTTACTATTTCCTTCTCCAGGGGATCTTCCCAACCCAAGGACTGAACCCACATCTCCTGCACTGCACATGGACTATTATTTAACACTGAACTACCAGGGCAGCCCCATGAATTTCCTTGACTGTGTGGTTATATTCTTAATTGCCCCAAGGACTTTTAGATGGACATTTTAGAGAGCACTATAGACTTCCTTTATGATTGTTCCTGTGGCATTGACTGGTTGAGGGACACAATTCAGTGTGCAGGTGGACAGGAAGGAGAGAGGGGGGCACTTTTATTTGATCAATAATCATAAAATAAGAGGGTTATTGCCAGGTGGATCAAATCTTTGTTCCAATTCTTGTCATCCTCCTCTTGTATATGTGTACTACAGTGCAAGCCATTTTACCATGTTCAGTTCAGTTCAGTCACTCAGTCATGTCTGACTCTTTGCAACCCCATGAACCGTAGCACGCCAGGCCTCCCTGTCCATCACCAACTCCCAGAGTCTACCTAAACCCATGTCCATACCATGTTAGGAGAGCTATTTATTTTGTCAGTGTTTAATATAAATGTAAACTAAATATGTAACTGGAAGCTGGAAAGTTACTTCAGAAGGTAGAAGAAGCAGAGACATAAATCCTTCTGGACACAGGCCCAGAGCTTGGAGGCAGAGCTTGCTAAGACTCCAAGGGAAAGTCTGTAATGAGTCAGAGCTGCAAAGACTTTCCGTTCAGCTGAGAAGAGGCAGTGGAACTCATCTTCTCAAAGAAAGGAGAGACATACAGACAAACGGAAGGTTGGAGGAGGAGGAGGCAGCCTGTTAATGCATGTATACGTTACCGAACCAAACTTGTGTCTGCTCCCCTGTCTGCAGTAAAGCCAGTCTACTGACACTAGGTCGTGGTGAAGAAAAGTGCAGCATTTATTACAGGGCACCAAGCAAGGAGAACAGGCAGCTCATACTCCAAAGATCCACATTCCCAGTTGGCTTTCAGGGAGGAGGATTAAAAGGCCAGGATGAGGGAGAGGGCTGCAGGGTGTGGGATCAGCTCGTGCACAGTTCTCAGGTTGGCTGGCATCAAGGTGAAGTTTCAAGCATCATCAACCTTCTGGTTTCAACCAGTCTCGGGTCTGTGTTCCTGTGGTCATCAATTTTCATCTGGAAGGGATCTGCGGCTGCTGCCGCTAAGTTGCTTCAGTCGTGTCCGACTCTGTGCGACCCCATAGACGGCAGCCCACTAGGCTCCTATCTCTCAGATTCTTCAGGCAAGAACACTGGAGTGGGTGGAAGGGATCTGCTTCCTGCAAAAACAGCTTAGGAATATGTGTCAGACCTTTAGTTATGTGTGTCAAGGAACTGTGAATTTGGACATACTGCTGTTTGGTAGAGTTTTAGTCTAAATTGTTACCAGCCCCCCAGCCCAGGAGCTATTCTCTGTTTCTACATCTTCACATTTCACAATCATTAATGATTCAGCCTTTTGGGACTCAAAGGAGGCCTGGAGACTTTTGCTTCAAATTACAGGGACAGAGGGCCTTGTATACACTTTCATATACTTTGCTTTGCTTTACCCTAGCATTGGAGGCAAACAGATGATGCAAAGGAAGGAGGAAAGAGGATATTATAAGGGAAAACCCACTAGCAATGAGATATTCTTCATACTGTGTGAAATACACAGTATTATTTCAGTCCAGTACATAGTTTTTAGTCCAAATCCTGCTTCTCCTTGGAAATTGCTTATCGTAACCCACATTTTGACTGAGGGGGTTTATTTGATATTTAACATATGTTTAATAGGTTTCTATTATATTCCAGGTACTAGTCCAGACAGCACTGCGTATAATAGTGAAAAAGATGGACAAAAACCCCTCCCTCACAGAGGAGAACCAGAGCACAGACCAGCGGTGTATAGAGAGGGTCAGTGGCTGGTGGGTGCAATGGCAAAGAATGAAGTAGGCAAAGGAGATTTGAATGGGAAGTGAAAGGAGGGATGAGGGGCTGTTTTTAGGATGTTCAGGGAGGCCTCAGAGGCAAGGTGAAAGGAGCAAAGGACTGCAAGAGGTGGGGGAGCCCCAGTCTCAAGGAAGTAGGTGGGTTTGGTTCATATCAGCCCACATAGCCAGTCTCTCCTTTGCCAAGAAGAAGCTGCCTGATGGTCAGCCTCCAGGTGTGTTGTGCTGGGGACTCCTCAAACATCCATCCCAGGGATAAACTGTGAGGCTGGAGGCTGGAAAGGCTCCGTGGAGGGCCATGGCCAGGGAAACCAGGCCTGTGACCCGAATTCATAATTGGGTGTCAGCTCAAGTGTAAACCGCGGCTGCAAGGAAGTCAAATTTGCGAACCTTGAACCAGGCTGAGCCCCAAATTAATCTATTTTTTCCCCCGATAAGCTGAGCACCGAACCAAGGATTTTTCAAAACAGCAACACCTAGTGAGCCAGTTTGAACCAGAACCAAGCCTGTTCATTTTCTAAAAGTATTGAACTGGAACAATATGGGAATATTAAAGTATCTTTCAAACTAAACCAGAATTGAGCTGATCATTCACAAGTGCCAGCTCAAGATGGAAAAAAAAAAATCTTCTTAGAGACAATTCTGCTTACATTGAACGTCTGGCTTGAAAGTGTGCCTGCCTGACTGCTAAATTATGCTGTCCCGTGGCTTCTTTTTCAGTGGTAATCTTGGGCTTAATTCATATGCTTAACTTTTCATCTGTACACTTTGTTGCCTACTTATTCCACATTTTCTTTACATTGAGAGCCACATTTTGCATTGCCCAGAGATCTTAATACAGTTCCTGGTGTGTGATAGGTGTGTGGGTGTGGATGTATGTGGTAGAGGAGGCAAGGTGGGCTCCTTCAAGAGTTTGAAGTTTATTTTGCAAGCCAGAGGAAACTGTGGAACAATTTTAAACACAGGGTGGTGAGCTCAGATTTGAGTTTTTTGTGGCTTATGTTGTGGGACAGTGGTGTGGAAAAGGGGGCAAAAATGGAGGCAGGGGGATGGGTTAGGAAGTGACTGCAGTCATCTCGGTGAGATGTGATAAATAGCAGTGGTGGGCAAGGCTTGACAATAGTAAACAATTTCCATTAGTGGGGGTGGAGAACAAGTCATAAATAGGAGACATGTATGGATGGTAGAATCAATATGATTGGATATAGGGGATGCTGCTGCTAAGTCACTTCAGTCGTGTCCGACTCTGTGTTACCCCATAGACAGCAGCCCACCAGGCTTCCCCGTCCCTGGGATTCTCCGTCCCTGGGATTCTCCAGGCAAGAACACTGGAGTGGGTTGCCATTTCCTTCTCCAATGGATATAGGGAATAGTGAGGAGTTAACGAGTCCCAGTACTCTTGCCTGGAGAATCCCATGGACAGAGGAGCCTGGTGGGCTGCAGTCCATGGGGTCGCAAAGAGTCAGACACGACTGAGCAACTTCACTTTCACTTTTCACTTTCATGCATTGGAGAAGGAAATGGAAACCCAC
>SJYV01004701.1:263493-284289 GCA_006410875.1 Neotragus pygmaeus
AAAAAAAAAAAAAAGAGGAAAGAAAAAAATGAGTTACCATAAAACAAAGGCAGTATCCTGAAAAATAACCCAGTGGTCATTTTATTAGTGATTATCAACAAAGCGATTAAAACAGAAGGGCAGATGTCATCTAGGGAGTAGACTTTGGATCTTTGCCAGGCTCAGTCATCCTCTCTAACAAACCTTTTTTGCCTCCTCTCCACTGGTCCCGTCTGTTTGAGATTAGAAGTATTTCTGACATGCTGTGCAAATATATGCAAATTTGATGTGAGTTCTCATCAACTCCACTTTGCCAGGTGTGGCCCGGCTGCCAGCCTCCTGGAATCTCGGCAGTATGGTCTGTACTCTGGTGCCAGGAGCCATTAGGGGCCCTGATGAATCGAATTAGGGTGCCCTGACAGCTCCATGGGGGCCAGAGTCATTCCTGGGCTCCTAGGGTGTGGAATAGCATAAGGGAATATCAGAGACAGGAGGAAACGGGCTGACTTCCACCAGCTTTTAAGATGTCTGTTGGTTTCTGAGTTTTACTTTGATTTTTCTGCAGGCACTGGGGAAATTTGCTGTCCTGACAGGAACAATTATTTGATGATGTACTTATTCATGTTTCTCTTTCAGAGCTGGTCTTACAAGCCAGTGATCACTGCTGAGATGTTCCAGAGGAACCCATCCCGATATGTGTGATTGGATGGAGAGAGGGCTGAGAGTGTGTGTGTGTGTGTATGTACATATACACACATACCCACACATTCAGAGTGTTATCATCACAAGATCAATGTCTCATTCACATATAAATTCCAAGTAACCAATATTTGGCTGCTAAAATGGCCATCCTCAAGCAGTTGAACATTTTCCATAGTTTTCTTGACCTCCTTTCCTCTGAGGTCTGTCTCTTCTCTCTTCACTCACCACCCTTGCCTGTTCTCTGTAGGCTGAATGTGAGAGGAAGAGGGGCTGTAGTTATGTGCAAAAGGAAAAAAGGTGGGAAAACTAGGAGGAGAATGTTAAAAACTTGTGTGACTACTACCACCTTTAAACATAACTCTTCTTTAAAAAAAAAAAGTTTTTTATTTATACAATGTTAAAGGTTACTTTTTTTTTTTAACAATACTGTATTGGTTTTGCCATACATCAACATGAATCTGCCATGGGTGTACATAAGTTCCCACTCCTGAACCCCCCTCCCACCTCCCTCCCCATACCATCCCTCTAGGTTATCCCAGNTTTTTTTTTTAACAATACTGTATTGGTTTTGCCATACATCAACATGAATCTGCCATGGGTGTACATAAGTTCCCACTCCTGAACCCCCCTCCCACCTCCCTCCCCATACCATCCCTCTAGGTTATCCCAGTGCACCAACCCCAAGCATCCTGTATCCTGCTTCGAACCTAGACTGGTGATTCGTTTCTTATATGATATTATACATGTTTCAGTGCCATTCTCCCAAATCATCCCACCTTCTCCTGATAGTTATTATAAAAATTGGCTATAACCCACGTGCTGTACAGTGTATCCTTATAGTTTATGTGTAATGGTTTGTACCTCTTATTTCCTATCCTATTTTGTCCTTCCCCACTGGTAACCACTAGTTTGTCCTGTGAGTCTGCTTCTTTTCATTGCATTCACTAGTTTGTTGTATTTTTTAGATCTTTCATATAAGCGATATCATACCATATTTCTCTGACTTATTTCACTGAGCATAATGCCCTCTAAGTATCCATCCATGTTGCTGCAGATGGCAAAATTTCATTCATTTTATGACTGAGTAGTGAGTAGTCATGCACACAGAGTATTCCATATGTGTCATTTTATCTATATACACACACACATACACATGTATATGTAAAATCCTTATATACATATATAATCATTATATATTTATAAAATCATTTTATGTATATATATATATAAAGTCACATCTTATTCATCCATTCATCTGTTGACAGATACTTAGGTTGCTTCCATATCTTGCCTATTGTAAATAATGCTGCTATGATCATTGGGGTGCGTGTATCTTTGGGAATTAATGGTTTTGTTTTTTTTTTCAGGTACATAGTAGTGAAATTTCTGTATCATATGGTAGCTCTATTTTTAGTTTTTTGAGAAACTTCTGTCAGGGGAGTATAATCTCCTCGGTTCTGTCTCGTTTCAACAAAGATTTGAAGTGATGGACGTTAAAGCCCTCCATGTGTCACAGCTCTCAGACTGTGTTACAGCTCTCGGGTCTCGAACAGACTGTTATAGCTCTTGGACAGATCAGTGTTACAGCTCAGTTTTATTTAGAAAATAACAGGAAAATACATCCTTGAGATGTGAGGGCACGCCGACCCAGAGACACGAAGAGAAGAGAGAGCCCAGCCCTGTGGCCCCTCTTTTTATCTGTTTTGTCCACGCCCGGGCCTCCGCTCTGTAAACTGGGCCAGCCAGGAGTGCTCTTTGTCTCACCTGAGGTCCCCACCCGGTCCTCAGACCTTCCTTTGTTCTTGTTGGTGGGCTTTTCCCCTCCTTGTCTTTTAGCCACCGCCATTCTGGACTCCTCTTCCCTATTCTACCTACCTGTCAGTTCCATACTGTTTTCCACAGTGGCTGCACCAGCTTACATTCCCGCCAACAGGGTACGAGGGTTGCCTTTGGTCTATACCCTCGCCAATATTTGTTATTTGTAGACTTTTTGGTGATGGCTGTTCTGACAGGTGAAACACAGCTCTTCTTAAATCAGCCCCAGTCAAGAGCACAGGATCCTTTACTAGAATCTGAATCTTACCTTTCTTGCTCATACATCATTATGCAAACAGTAAAAAGATGAATGTTGGGCTTTTTCAGGATGTTTATGTATTTGTCATAAGTAATTAAGAGTCATAATTATTTCCCATTTGGAACAAGGCTCTAACATTCTACTGAGTATGCCATGATTTGGAGTGTATATGAATAAATTCCCATCGCTACTCATACTGAAGCTGCTCAGGTTAGAAGCAGCTCAAACAAACTGTAACCCCTGCATTTGAAGTGTCTGCCCTAATGACCTACTAGTGGTTGTTGGGAAACAGATACCTCTTAAGTGTCTGACACAGAAGGGAATGGCTTGAAGGGCTTCTTGGCATCCAGGGAATATATTAATAAAGATCCCTTTAAACCACACTCTGAGGGCTTCCCAGGTTTCTCAGTGGTAAAGAATCCACCTGCAGTGCAGGAGTCATAGGAGTCATGGGATCAATCCCTGGGTTGGAAAGATCCCCTGAAGGAGAAAATGGCAACCCACTCCAGTACTTTTGCCTAGGAAATCCTCTGGGCAGGGGAGCCTGGCGGGCTACAGTCCATGGCGTTGCAAGGAGTCGGACACGACTCAGCGACTAAGCAACAAAGCCACTCTCTATTGAAATGCATAGCTGGTACATGGATAACAATATTCTGGGTCCCTGAAATAGACTTCAGCCTGACTTTATCATTCGAGCTGCTTCTCTTAGGCTCACTCTTCAACTCTAGGGGACAATTTTTAACAACAGACTGATGCATGATTCTTTAGCCACAGAGAGTTTAAAACCATAATTTGTTTCCTTTACTGTGGTATCTAAATGTGCATTTCGTGTGCTTCCTGATTGGCAACAAAATGTCCCTCGGTGGAACTTTGGTTTTGGGTTTTCATCACTTTTGAAAGAAAGAGCAAGTCACTCCCAGCTGTTGGGCCCTTGGCCTCTCAGACTCTGCAGGACTCTTGAAGCCCAGGGTGGCAACTGCTGGTCTTTCAGGTACTCAAATTCTCCTTGGGCTTGAAACCTCAAGAGAGACCAGTTATCTCCACCAGCTATGAAATGCTCTTCCTGTGGGTGCTCCTAGAAGACCCCATTTGTGCCAATTGACTTGACACAGGTTCCCCTCAGTCTAACTTTGAGATTGTCTCACCCTTCTCAGTTTTGGCTCTGATAAGGCCATTTTGTGTGGCATATTTTTTATGTGTTTCCAGGCAAAAACCACCACAATATTGTAAAGTAATTAGCCTCCAAGTAAAATAAATTAAATAAAAAAAGAATTAAACCAATGACTTAATTAATTATTTGGTGACTCCCTATGACAGTCATAAAGTTCTAGCACAATTTTAAATATATATGTTTATATATTTATATTGAATTCATTTGTTGAAATGTTTTTTAAAAAGTTTTCTTGGTATAAAAGGTAAACAATTGCAGTGCTCCAAGGTCCCGAACGCAAACTTTTTGTACGCTGTATAGCCTGTATTTGGAGTGATGTCACCTTAAATTACCTCTCCAAATTTGGTGAAATACTGTCCAGATGTTACCATGTGTTATACTGATAAATCAGTATGTAAATAGCAAATTTTATGTATATATAGACCTGAGATATGAACAAGTCACTAAGGAATATATTAGGCAGCAGTCAGCAAAATGTGAAAAAGTGCGGAGCAGACCAGAGCATTTTTGTGTTGGGTAAGACCTTAAAAGAGATAGAAGAGGTCTTTAGCAAGAGAAAAATAAGTCCCTGTCATGCTCCCTGGCCGGGTGTAGGTCTCAGTGATGATAGATAATGATTATTGGTGCTTCTGGGCTTCCCAAGTGGTGCTACTGGTAAAGAATATGCCTGCCAATGGAGGAGATGCAAGATAATGTGAGTCGGATCCTTGGATTGGAAAGATTCCCTGGAGTAAGAAATGCCAATCCGCTTTAGTATTCTTGCCTGGAAAACCCCATGGACAGAGGCACCTGGAGGGCTACTACAGTCTATGGACTGTATTGAAAAGAATAGTGGATGGCACAGCTGGAAAGCCCCAGGGTTAGGGTTTGAACCCCAACAGCCTACAGTACATTTCTGATACTGACTACCTGGAATTAATTACGTCGCATCGCACAGGTTAAGAGCATAGTCTCCCACACATTTGCTCTCACTTCAGACACAAGCTACAAGCTTAGAGGGTCCCCTGGCCATCTGTATCTCTGACCAACTGGCTACAAGTTTGGGCATTTTCATGACCCCCTTAGAATCCATAAATTGCAGAGCAGGTCACAAAACTCAAGAAAGCACTCAGGAAAACTTACAATCTAATATAAAGGATACAAATCAAACCAGGGTAAAGAAGAACTACATAGGGTGAGGTCCAAGAGAGTCCCCAACACGAGGCTTTTTGTCACCTTCCAGCACAGTTAAACAGGAGGCTCAGATTAACTCTGAGGTCCAGTGGCCTCAGCCTGCAGCTGCTTGGAGGGCTCCCCACCAAAGATTGAGGTTGGGCCTCAGTGGCAAGAGCACTGGACCCTTACCACTAGACTGGTGGTCAGTGACAAGCTGGTTCTTCAGCTTTGCAGGAAAGAACTCCCACAAAGACAGAAAGTAGTGAAACAAATGAAGTATTTGTTAAGAAAAAGAGTACAGTATGTGTGGACAGACACTTGAGCAGACTCGGAGGGAGAGTCCCTGAGTCGCACCTTTGTACTAGTTTGAGTTACCTTTATGCAGCATTTTCTTCTGGGTTTCCTTTGACCAGTCATTTCGATTTCCCTGGTTCAGAGTCCATGTTTGGCTTACCTCAGGATCCTTCCTTGTGTGTGCATACATCTCTTAGCCAAGATGGATATTTCCAAAGTGGCCTGTGGGTAGCTTGGCATCATGTAACATTACTCCCCTTTGACCTCCAAGGAGCCTTTCTATGTCTGCATAGTCAGGGAAGTCTCTTGACCTTGAGAATGAGAAATATGTGGTCTCTTATCTTCTATCTGGGCAGGGCCCAGCCTTCTCCTACAGTTGTTCTGCTATTCTTGTCTGGAGTACCCTGGGCGTCCCATCTACCTTTTGTCTCAGCTCCACTGAGCTTTGGTGTCCAGTGTTTTTGTTGGGGTTTCATTTTGTAAGCATGATTAGTTGAGTCATTGTCCACATAACTTTAGTTCAGTCTCTAGCACCTTCCAGACTGATACCACTCAGCTCTAAGTCTCTAATCATGTAGTTGATTTTTCTGACTTGGCCAGCTCCATCCTGAAACTACCTGGGAGCCCACCAGGAGCCGTCTTGTTAGCATAAATTCAGGTGTGGTCTGAGGGACCCACCTGCAATAATGAAGACCCTGCTGTTACTCTGGGAAATTCCAAGGCTTTTGAGGCTCTCAGGGGCAAAGGCCAGCCAAGTTCTTTATCATCCAACACAGTCTGACTCCAGAGGCTCATCATACACTGCTTAAGATTCTCAGGTCTTTTCTCTCCCTGGCCTGTAGATCCAGCCTCCAAGCAGTGTCTCCTGGCTAAACACAGGCCTTGGCTTCTGAGATCTTTCCTGAGTCAGGGTCAGGTGGGTCAGTAGAAGGATTGCCCTCTGAAAATCAGAGCCTGAATGTTCAGTGTTCTAGCAAGTCACCTAATGAGAAGATGCAAATTTCCGCTGCGAAGATAGGAAGCCACCTGTTTGGACTGCAAATGTATCTACACATTTAATGGAATCCAGAAACCACAGGGGTCTTTCCCAGAAACCAAGGTCAGCATCTTGTTAAGTGTAGTAAAAATATCTGTATGCCACTGAGGGTGATGAGTGTATGTGGGACTCTCACTTGCTGTCAGTGGCTGGAATCCAGGAGATGCCCGATTCACCATTTTATAGACATACACGTTGATGGAGGATGGGCTCACAGCAGCCTGGGACAGAGAAGTGCTCACGCCGTTTGCCAGTCTGTACGCCTTGGGCCAGGGGACCCAGAGCTTCTAGGATGCAGGGTTTGGGGTGTATGGATTACACATTAAATTCATAAGCTGCTCACTTTTCCAGGAGAGGGAAGATGGACATGGAGGGAGGAGCTTTCCAGAAATGCATGATCTGGCTGTGCAGGGAGGGGCCTGAAATCAGAACTGCTGGCGAGGGTCAGAGATGGGAAGCTGGAAGGACCTGTTTCCCCAGTCTTCCCAGATCACCCCATCTTCTCCCAGTGTGATTGGTGGCCCTCTTACCACCCGGCCTCCACCTGACAGCCCAGGAGGAGACTGTTTTTGTCCTTGCTGTTTTGAAGAGTAGGTAATAAGCAATTTAATGTATGTTGCTTAGATTTACCCCTCCAAAAACCCTAGACTTTCTCTTTTTGAGAATATTTATTTCCTTATTTGGCTGTGTTGGATCTTAGCTGCAGCACCAGGATCTCTGTGCAGCATGTGGGGTCTTTTGTTGTCACGAGCAGGCTCAGTATTGTGGCAAGTAAACTTAGTTGCCCTGAGTCATGTGGGATCTTGGTTCCCCAACCAGGGATCAAAAACAGGTCCTCTGTATTGGAAGGCAGCTTCTTGACCACTGGACAACCAGGGAAGTCCCTCCTACCCCCAACTTTCTGATTGTTAAAATGATATATGAGCATTAGGGAGAAAGTGGAAAGATGTACAGAGCAGAAAAAGTCCTAAATGCTGACTCTTCTAGAACTCCAGAAGATTCCATGTAGAGCTCAGAGGAGAGAGGCCTATATGTGGCTGGTGGGAAAGGCTCCCAGGAGACTGCTGTGAGCACAAGGGAGGGCCCCCAGGAAGGACAGGAGAGAGGTATTTTCCAAGCAGTAACTTCACATATTAAAAGTCTCTATGTTCCTCAACTATAATGGAGAGGCCCCGAGGGGGCCATTGGTGTGGATCAAACTAATGGGCTCATGGTTGAGCAGGTTGGTCGTGCCGTGTGTACTTACAGTCCTGACAGGTTCCTTGGATTCTGACGTCTTGCAGGTTAGCTGCTGTGGAGGCTTTGACTGTCCTATAGCATCAAATTCTTTTTGTTCTTGGTTTTCTTTTCTTTACTACCACAACAGATTTGATAAAATGGATAAGGAACATTGATACTGAAATATGTGAAATGGATGAGGGGCATAGATATGACAATGACTCTTCCTTAGGCGAGGATGGTTTTATCTGATCATATATTAAGCTCATTTGCTCACTAGGTGTACCCAGTGTATCAGGGTAGCACTTGAACTCCAAAAAAGCATTGTTAAAAAGAGAAAATCGGGTGACGATTATACCCAGTTTGACTTTTCATGGGTTATTTGTAGAAACGCTTTAAAGAAACCCCCAAATAAGCCTGCCTTATCTCATCATCTAAAAGCGAAATACAAAAAAATTATAAAAATTAGTGAGCTCATTTTTAAGATATGTGTTGTAAGAATTCTCCTCATCTCATCATGAAAGCAGAGTTTATTTCAGATGTGGTGTCCTGCATCCTGTGTGTGCATGCTCAGTCATCTCCAGCTGTTTGTGGCCCCATGGACTGTAGCCCGCCAGGCTCCTCTGTCCACGGTATTATCCAGGCAAGAATACTGGAGTGGGTTACCATTTCCTCCTCCAGGGGACCTCCCCATCTGGATTGAACCCACCTCTCCAGTGTCTCCTGCATTGGCAGGAAGATTCTTTACCACTGAGCCATCTCAGATGTGGCAGCACATTTTAATGTATGTTCAGTCCCTAAACCAAACCTGATTATTATAACATTTGGGGATTTATTGTCAGCAAATCAGATTTTTCTTACATAATTAATCTAGAGTAAATTAAACTGTGTGCATCACTTGGTAAATGGAAATAAGTACAAATTTGACTACACATGAATATTATTAAATCCAATTAAAGATATAATTTATAATGTGTTCTTTAACACTATACTGATCCGAATGAGATATTTTAAACTTAAAATCAGTTCTGTGTGATATTCTATACAGAAATGATGAAATGGTTTTTAAAATTCTGGAGACAATTTGTAAGATTCCACATTACTCTAAGCAGAATTCACAAGTCGCAATAGGAAGTCCTGAAGGAGTGCTCTGATAAGCTTGTTGACCAACCAGAGCAGTGTTATGTGTAGGGACTGATGGTGATTAATTTCTCCTGCAGTGTTCATTCTAGGAATCGAGGCCATTTGCAAATAATTGCAAACAATTATTTAGTGCTTTCTATGTGCCAGGGATCATTAACTAATCATTTCTTAGTATTAGCTGTTTAATCCTCCCAAACACTTTATGAGGCAGGTACCATCACTAATATCATTCCCATTTTAAAGATGAGGAAACTGAGATAGAGCAGTCCAAGCAAACGTGACTCAAACCCAAGCTGTCTGCATCCAGACTCCATACACGGAAACACTGCGCTATATGCTTACTGCAAAGCACATGAACTCATGACTGATATCTCATGGCCTTTGGCTTATCATTTTTCCTTATCTTCAACCGTTAGCCATCTCAATTCCAACCCTCTGTCCTGGGCCAGGTGTAAGAAGCTAGTCCTGCGTCAGCCAGGCTTCCATCTTTCCTCTCCTGAGGGAATTAAGCTGTAACTTGGCTCATTGTCTGTCGAGGGCTAGGTGGGCAACTCAGGGATAATTATATACTTGTTCATTCTTGCCTCTGTGGTTTTGCACAGGTAAGCTTTGCAGGAGCTGCTGAGCTGAAGGAAACCTAACACATACAGGTTAAGATAAGTACCGAACTCTTTGTTGGGAAAATAGGCCGAGGTTAACTGGGGCTTGCATATTCCCGCAGCCCAGCAGTGGAGAAGTTGAAGACCATGGAAGAGATATTCCAGGGCACCCAAAAGGAGGAGGGTGGGGACCCCCCTTTCCTGGCATTCTCTAATGGCCTCAGCCCCCTCTTCCTCCGCACATGAGTGTGTTCTGGCTGCACTTGGTGGTTATGGTTTGTCTGTGGAACAACCTCAGACAGAGCAGAGACTGAGGTCTCCAGCTAAGGAGTCAGGCTGGAATCTCAGCTCTGGTCTTTACCGGCTGTCTGACCTTGGATAAGTAACCTGACCTTTAGCCTTTGTGACCGCCGGTACTAACAATAGTTTTCACCTAACAGGGTTTCTGTAAAGATTGAGTGAAGTTATGATTATAAAGTACCTACTAGTGCCTGGCCTCAAGTAACTGCAAACAGCACCATCATACACTAATGTACACTGCACTGAAGTGCTTGCTGTCTCTCCATAACATATACACACACACACACACGTATACATACATGTATGATGCATGCACATATTTCTTCTTTTTTATTCCTCCGGGTGCCTAGGAAACTTAGACTTGCCAACTGGCATTTTCATTATTCATTGCTATGTGACAAACCACCTCAAATCACAACGGCTTAAAACAACCAGAGTTTTGTTCTCTCTCATGATGCTTGGGGTTGACTGAGCTCAGCTGGGCAGTTCCTCTGCTCCATGTGAAGTCAGCTAGGGCTGCACTCATCAGGGGGTCCAGTAGGGCTTGTTCTGTCCAAGATGGCTCAGTGACCTGTCTGCACCTGTATGTGGCCTCCATGTGGCTTGTGGCTGGGTTCCAAGAGGCAATATCCCATGAGTGAGAGTTGCTAAAGTCCCAAGTGGAAGCTGCAAGAGTCCTCATGACTCAGTCTCAGAAGTCAGGCAGTTCTTTTTTTATATAATTATTCATACATTTTTGCTGCTCTCAGTCTTCGTTGAAGTGTGTGGGCTTTCTCTGGTTGTGATGAGTGGGGGCTCTTCTTTGCTGTGGTGCACAGGATTCTCATTGGGGCAGCTTCTGTTGCAGCTCTCGGGCCCTTGAGCCCTCAGGTTTCAGTAGTCGTGGGGCATGGACTTACTTGCTCCCCTGCATGTAGGGTCTTCTTGGACCAGGGATCAAACCTGAGTCCCCGGCATTGACAGGCAGATTCTTAACCACCAGGGAAGTCTCAGAAGTCAGGCAGTTCTGGCTGAAAGTCACTGAAAGCCCTAGATGCAAAGGGACCAGCTTTTTGTACCTTTCTCTTTGATGGAGGTTTTCTCACTGCATGTCTAGAGAAAGGGACAGAGCGCGTGGATGCAGACATCCCCACATGGAGCTGAATTTGCCTATATCCCTGTTTGAGGTGTGGCTCCAGGTGTCGGATACCCACCTGGTTTCTTCCCTCTCTCTCTGCCTTCCTCTGCCTCTCACAGGCCCCCACAGTATTTGCCTCTGTCTCATAGCACCTCTGTTCAGACCCTAGCAGTCATGGTAATAGGAAACCTTCTCTATACCGAGAAGAGACCAAGATCTCATTAATGTCACTGAAACTTAGAAAATCTTTGTTTATCGACCATAACTGGCAGTCAAGATTAATGACTCGACTAGAAAAAACAAAAATCCCATTTTGTTGACAAAAAAAACCAAACAAGTTTTTCTTTCTCTTAGAGTTCTTGCTGTAACAATTTTCATACTCCAGCTTTATCACCCATGGCTCTTGGTTCCCCTAACCCACAGGGCATTACAGCTGCCTCTGGCTACCTGGAAGAGAATTCTTTCAAGGAAATGCAGAGTGAAAGTACAGGGCCCTGAAAACATCATCCATAAATAGTAACTATGATTGTGGTGGTGATTATCCCACATAAAGAGCATGCATTCACTTCTTGGTGGCTGGGACTAGCTGAGGTTACTCTGGATACTAACCTGGACCTTTGGCAAGCTGGCAGTGGGAAACTGATCTGCTTGGGTCTTCACTGCATCCCCAAGGCCCCTTCCAGCCTGCTGTTTCTTCTTATTCTCTGCTGTCAGCTGGCCACAGTGACTGCCTGTGGGCAGTGAATGGGCAAGAGGGAACTGCTAACCCGTCCACACTTAACAGAGCTCTTAATTTACTTATTTATTAGCTGGCTATCTCTCTAACTTGAATGTAACTTCCCCAGGGCTAGGACCGTCACTGCTGAATCCCCAGCAGCTAAAACGGTGCCTGAAACATAGTGTACACTCAGTAAACATTTATTGAATTTTGACTCCCTCCCTGATTGTCCCCAGGCATCTGTCTCATGTGCGCCATTGTTTCTATTTCCTGGGGCCAAATCAGCCCACAGGGGCTCACTCCTGTGTCTACCTTTTGCTCACCAGGCTTTTGCAGGGAGTGAAGTCCTCTGTGTCATTAACATTGGCCGCTCTTTAGAGGGCTTCTGAGTGAGAGTGTGCCTTGCCGATGTAGAGGTGGGGCCTCAAAGGAAGGGGGCCTTTTCTCTGACTAACAAAGCATCTCGGCAGATGGCCTGTCTCAGAAATAAGGGCTCTCAGACTTTGTTAGCAGGAGGATGCCAGCAGTGGTTCAGAATTTGGAATACTGCCTCAGGCTGCTAGAGAAGGCCTTGGGTCTCCAACAGGGAGCAGGAAACCACCTAGGAATGATAGAAGGTGTTTGATGGGATGGGGGTACAGGTGACTGACATTTCCTGTTCTGAATATTGCCCTACCAGGAGTACAGAACATAGATCGTCAGTTCTGGGGGCTCATCCAAGGCCAAGTAGACTGGAAGTTCCCCCAATTTTGTATTTGGCCACTACTCTGGTGACCTTCAGACTGAGGGTTCTCTCGTTAGTACCTACAATGACTTCCTAGAAAAACTGCGTGTGAATGGGGGTGATTTGCTGTTTATCTCACATGTGCTCTATTCCCCCTTTATCCATTGGCTGATGATGGGCCAATGTGATGTGACCTTCAGTGCTCCATGGGGGACCTTAGTGCAGCATCGGGTCCAGGTACACACACAGTGAATGTTTATCTAATGAAAGAGTGAGTGAGAAAAATTCAAGGGAGGGAGGAAGAAAGGAGAATTACTTCATGGAGATGATGTCAGTGCTACCTTTGAAGTCTCTAAATTTTTATAATAGCAAAAAATTAAACTCAATTGCCCATCTGTAGGGGCCTGGTTAGTTCACTACATAATGAGATACAATAGGTCAACTTAAAAATGCAGATATTCTCTATATACTAATAAGAAGACATTTCCAAGATAATATGAAAAGCCAAGTCACTTTTCACTTTTGTGGAAACACAAGGATAGAAAAATAAGATCTATGTTCATGTGTCATCTAACAACAACAACAAAAACCTTTGAAAGAATGCATAAGACCTTCTTTAGTAAAAACAGTTAACCTTTTGGGGTAGGAGGAGGCTGGTGTGGGGAAGAGATGAGACAGGAAAGGAAATTTTTTCATTATATTTATATATATATTTTTGCCTTTTATAATTTTTGTACCTGGCAAATGCATCACTCTTTCCACAAAATGTCTTTAAGTCCCAGAAGTCAGGGAACATCTTGGGTTGAATTTCCTTTATCTAGTGCATGTGACTGGAGCACTCCCTCAATCATGACAGAATTGATTTCATAATAGAATCTGATCCTTCTCATTCTAGCCAAATCTATCTCATCTGAATTGTTGCCCTCCAGTTATAAGGAAGAGAAAATGGCTTGGCTTGAAATAAATGCTTAGATATTGATACATCTTTTTACTTCACAACTGGGGTGAATTATGTTATTGATCTCTAAATTTGTGGGCAGTTTTTACCTCAACAAACATTCAGCTTTACCAGTAAATGTTTTTAACTATCAAAAAAGTTGGTAAGTTTCAGGTATGGATACCACTGGCCACAATTTCTGCAAAGAAGGCTAGTCAGAAACCAGCCTGTGTCCACGCCTTTTCTGTCTCTCTCTCCTTTATGTCTCTCTTTTTGAACATGTTCAATATCTTTTATGGGTAAACTACAGATAAAAAAAACCTCAGAGACATATATGGGTATGTAGAAACCGTATTATGTCTAAAGGAGATTTTTTAGGGGGTTATGTTTGTGGTAGAATAGTAAATTATTGCACTATAAACATATTGGTGTAAGTGGCTTATAGTCTTAATACTAATTGGCAATTTCCTAACTTATTATAACCAGACTTTAACATATTAACTCAGCAAAGAATTGATCAATGTCTTCCCTGAGAAAATATGTTACAACCTAGCACATTCCCATCTATTATAATATTCTTGGTCAATAAACATAATTTTTATTGTAATTATGGAGAGCTGGCTTCCCTTCTCATGCCGAGCATGGTAAATGCAGAAGTATGAGATTGTGCAGGATCAAGGTGCCATCTGTAATAGCACATTCAGCTAGATTTATGTCCCTCTCCAATTAGGAAACAATCAAGCTCAAATTAATTTAGCTCACAGCTACTAATGAGCAACAGCAAAAGCAGCTCACTATAAAAATTGTTATTGAATTTTATTTCCTTCAACTTGATGTACCTTGGTGCCCTGGGAAGAAATGCCAGCTTGAGGTCTGTGGTAAGGGACCTTGAGGTTGTCTCATCCGCTCTGTCCCTGGTTTTGTTGACAGCTCCATCCCCTGGCGGACCAACATCTAATGAGTTGTTAGAACTCCATAGGGATGGACCTCCTCAGCCAGCTTATCCTTCATGGCTGCCTTCTGAGTGAATTCTGTGCTCTAGGCCTGTCCGATATAATTCCAGCCACATCTGTAACTTATAATCTTTCAAGAGCCACATTTTAAAAAGTGAAATTAATTTTGAAGTATTTTATTTGACTCCATATATGCAAAATATTATTTCAGTGTGTAAAAGAATTGTAAAAAGATTAGTGAGCTAGTCACATTCTTTTTTTATACTATTTAACAACAGATGTGTATCTCATATGTACAGCATTTCTCAATTCAGTCGAATCTCAGTTCAAATGAGCACTGGCCCTGTGTGACTTGAGGCTGCTGTGTTGGACAGAACAGGTCTGGATTGAATTCCTTCTACTGTAATAAGGTCTTAACTTCCCTCTTTGGGGTTTGCAGGCTGTGGGTAGGTGGGCATTGGCTTTGGGGACTTAGTGGCAATAAAGAACGTGTAAAACCTACAAACATGAAAAGGCACTACATTTTCATTTCCCCTATTAGTCTCGCCTGCCATTGGCTTATTTCCAGTCTCTGTGAATTGGCTTCCAGCTCCTGCCACCATCCACCTTCCACACTAATAAAGGCAGAATAGATCTTCATAAATAACCCGTTTCCTCATTATCAGAACTTGGCTTCACCAATTATGGCCTCATAAAAAAGGTTTTTTTCCACATTATTATTATTTGTTGCCATGAAAAAATGCACATTTTTTGGAAATCTAACTCTAGTGCAATTGCTTTGACATCAAACAGAGCACAAAGCATATTGCCAAATATCTATTTGGGGAGTAAGGAAACCATTGAGTATTTTCTCTCACTGAAGAAAGCACAGACCGATATATAGGAGAATATTTTAATTGTTTAATACTATAAAAGTTTAATAGGAATTCCAAGGTGTAAGGCAAGGACATCGTTTGGTCACTGAGCTTGATGACTGCAAACTGGGATGTGGTGTGGTGTAAGCCTGGGGCTCTGGTGTTTCCATCGGGTAGAGACCTTACCCTCTAATGAAATAAGGAGGGAGGAGAAGGGCCACCAATGTAGCTGCTCTGATGGACATTTATAGCCATGAAGTAGGCTCCCCGCCAGCATAGGAGGCCCTCTGATGCCGCTCTGATAGGCATCAGTCTGGCACAGTCTCATCACCACTGTTTCCACCCTCTTTCTTCTTGAACTCAACAGGTTGCATGTGGAGAGCTTAGGAGTTTAACTTCCACCTTGATGACAGTGGGAGCCATTGACATATTTTTAGCAGGGCATGGATACTGGACTGAGGCTTTTAGTACCCACACTTACCTCATGTGAATATCTGTGCCAGTATCTGATGGTGGGGCCAGGGGTGCAGAGGACAAGGCCAGAGATAGGGACTTGTATCAGCTAAGAATTACATTCCATTATAAGGAAAAGCAAGTTGAGAAAACAGTGGCTGAAACAGAATGGGACGTTCTGTTTCTCTCATCCAACAAGAAGCCTGGAAATGGGCCAGGGCTGGCAGAGTCCACAGTGTTATTAGCATCTGTCCTCCTCCGCTGTCCTTGGCACAATGAGCTTTGTCCTCAAGTCACAGGATGGCCTTACCTTTCAAGCAGGAATGAAGGGGAAAGGTGAAGTTCAAAGGGCACAGAAATGCCGCCAAGTCTCTTTCCTGGTCGGCTACCCAGTGACCTCTGGTGGCTCCACATTGCCTGGGTTGTATCCCATGGGCAATATTGCATGGGCATCACCAGTTGTAAAGGGGTCAGGAAGACGGCCCCTCTGCAAATTGGGGTGCTGTTAATAAAGAAGAAATGAATGGACATTGGGTGGTAACTGCCCTTAACATTCTGACTTTCCAACATCTTCTTGAGGTCCGTTTTATCTTCCTCATAGCATTTAATTGCCTCTGGAATTACCTTCTTATGTATTTACTCATTTCTTGGCTGTGTCCACCACTAGAATGCATGATGTGTGAAGAAAGGGGCCTTGTGACACCACAGAGGTGGTCTCCTGTGCCTCCATGCCTCCAGATCAAGAATAAAACCCTAAGCTCAATTCCCCAGGCAGTATTCAGAAGCATGTCCCAAGGGCCAAGGCCTTTCTGACATTTTGCACACAAGTGATGTGACCAAGCTGGTAGCCTCATCACCATCTCTGGGACCTTTATCTTTTCTTTGCTGTTATTAAACAAATTAGCCAGTGTGACACTGGATACCGATTAGCAATTTGTAGAGCAATTATTTAAAAAATTGGCAGAATTCCATTGTTTTGTTCCTTAATTCTTAATTTACATTTTTAATGTGCTGTGTCTTCACTCATATGATGGGATTTCCTCTTTTGTATGTGTCTCTGATGAAAGAAAGGGTTTGTCCCTCCCTCAAGTAATTACGAATACTGAAGAGTTACTTAAATTCTTCAGTCATTTTACAGTTTGAGCTGAGAATATTTATGGCCCTTTCCTCTCCTTTCATTTGTGCCAAGTTAGTAGTTGGTGTAAATGGGGCTCAAAATGTGAAGTGGGATTCTGATACTTCTAGAACCTTCTCTGTGGTCCAGGATGCAATGGGAGAGTCTCTGTCCCATCGGAGGCCATCCTTAGCCTTCTGGTCAGCCCTGCACTGTGATGTAACTGATCAACACATATGTCCCCACCTCTCAGAAACTCTGCCCATCATCCCAGTTCCCATGTTAGCCAGTGCTTCTGCAAACATAATTCTTCCTCTATAATGAGGTCAGTCATTTAATTGTCCACTGAATGTTCTAGAGAGGAGCAACTTTGACCTCTCTATATCCATCTCCCAGGAGCCCACTGAGAGGGTGGTAGACATCCATAAGTGAACCTGAAGAACTGAGTTATAATAAAAGCAACATCCAAGTATACTCTGTATGATAGTCATTGTTCTTGTATGTATGTTAGTTGCTTAGTCATGTCCAACTCTTTGCGACCCCATGGACTGTAGTCATTCTTCTTAGTTGCTTTAATATACTAACACACTGACTCTTTACAACTACCCCCTAAAGCAGGTACTGTTACCCTGATTTAATGGACGAAGGACTAAGCCAGAGAGAGATATTGGGTAGTCTATCTAAGATCACACCACCAATATCTGGAGAGTAAGACTTGGCCCCAGTCAGGTGTCACCAGGACCTGCCCACCTGCACCCTGCACTGTGCTGCCTTCTGCTGTGAATGGAAGCCACCACTTACTTATTTGGCATTAGGGACAGGAAGCAGAGCTTCCCATTGTCTGATTGAGGGGCCTCCACGTGGGGAAACCAGCCCACTCTGCCTCAATTCTAACCACCTAAGAATAGAAATAATAGCAAATAGGTGGGAGATGAATTGATATGGACCTTCCTTAGCACCCAAGGACTGCCTGGTAGGTACTAAATCAGAATGTTGGGGCAGGGGAAAAGCCCCTCACACTTCCTGGAGGCCTGTGTCTGTGACTATGTGCAGCCCTGGGGAAAGGAGATCCAGCCTCCATAAGAGACAGGGACCTCTGAAGAACAGGTGATAAGGCTAGCAGGTAAAAGTTTGGCCTCTGCCACCTCATACCCACAGACAAGTCCCTCTGAGCTGTCATTACTGTGCAAGATGCACGTGCCCTTTAGGTTCCTGGAGACAGAGTGGCAGGGTGTTATCACCTGGAATTTCACAGACCAGAAATTTTTTTTAAAAATAGAAAGGGCTGACATGAGTTCTTCACCCATTTATTTTGTGAAATAAGGTGATTTTAAAAGGGACAGAGGGAAAGAAAAAGACCAACTCTTGCCACCATCATTTGATAGGAGCATTTTAACTCCCTAAAATATAAATGGACTTGGAGAAAAAGTCCATTCAGTTGAGTTAAGATAGTTCACATAAAGAAAAACGCACATTGTCTTTGTTCTCTTCAATCCAGTTTGCACCTATGCAAATTCTATCAGCTATCATTGAGGGCCAGTTTTGGGGAACAAGTAAAGTAGGAAAAGGGGCTTCCCCAATGGCTCAGTGGGTAAAGAACCCACCTACAATGTGGGAGACACAGGAGATGCAGTTCAATCCCTGGGTTGAGAGATCCCCTGGAGGAGGAAATGGCAACTCACTCCAGTGTCCTTGCCTGGAAAAATCCCTCGGACAGAGGAGCCTACTGGACTACAGTCCGTGAGGCTGCAAAGAGTCCGACACAACTAAGCGCACGCATGCGCGTGTGTGCGTGCACACACACGAAAGGAGAAGCCCAGTTCTAGCCATGCTGCCCACCGCTTGTGTGACCTTAGTCGATTTATCAATATTTAGCACCTTTGATCTTTAGTTTTCCCCTCTGTGAATTGGGGGCAGCTTTCCAGAGGTTTCATGAAACTTAAATGAACCCTGTCGAGTACCTATTACCTGGGGAAGGAGTTCTGACCTTGCTCAGAGATATTAGAGCCGTGATTCTCAGAGTGATCCTGACAGGCAGCACTAGCATCCCTGGGAACTTTTGAGAGATTCGGATTGTCGTTCCCACTCTAATCTGCTGCATCAGGGACTGTGGAGGTGAAGCCCATCAGTCTGGATCTTAAACCGCCATCCTGATCATTGTGATGCCAGCTTAATTTGGAGAACCACCGCTGTAGAGAAGGCAGCCCTCTCTGTGAGGGTAACTGGGCTCTGGCCTTGCTCCCAGAGCACCTGGGAAGAAGGGAGAGGGGCTTGGGTTTTCTTGTCCAGCTCAAGCTGCTTTACCCTTATCCATCCATCCCTTCTGGTCCCTGATGTGTTCACCATAGGTTACCTACCTGCCTGTCCCTGTTAGATTCTCACGGGTGAGCTCAGGACACTGGTGGCCACCTTCTAGCCCAGCAGTGGGGCGTTGCTCTGCAGAGTGGGAGCCCCTCCCCAGATCTGGCTGCCTCTGACTTCCATCTGCCAAGAGCTGGGCAAGCTCCATCCTGTGCTTTGTTGTTGGCTGGCTCCTCTCAGTGGGTGTGGCTCTCAATTCCTCCATTGGATGAAGCACGTGGATGGCTGCTGTGTCTGCACACTCCTTCTGCTCCAGTCCAGTGCCACTGCATGCTGCCCTCAGAAGCTTTGTCCCAAGGTACCGCTTTAACTGGGTCATGCTCAGTCAATGGGAAGGCTCAGAATGGCCTCTTCACAAGGCACCCACAGAATAAATCCCAAGTCTTTAGCTTGGAACATAAGACCTCCAAAATCTAATGACAGTGATTGGATTTCTTTCAAAATAAATGTTAAAGCTATGGAAAGCAGAGAATAGTGTAATGTGTTCTCAAAAGCACTGCCTTTTCACATGTGATCAAGCGCTTAGTCATGTTTGACTCTTCGTGGCCCCATGGAATGTAGCCTGCCAGGGTCCTCTGTCCATGGAATCTTCCAGGCAAGAATATTCAAGCAGGCTGTCATTTCCTGTTCCAGGAGATCTTCCAGGCCCAGGGATTAAACCCGCATCTTCTGTGTCTTCTGCTTTGGCAGGCGGATTCTTTATCATTAGTGCCACCTGGGAATCACATGTTAATATATCACATTAAAAACTTTGTGTGTGTGTGTGTGTGTGTGAAGAAATTTATTTATAGATTAAAGCCTCCTTTCCCCTTATTCCTTCAAACCACCTTTAGGAATTTGCTTCTGCATCTCCCTTTTGTACAACTTACACTTGAGCTTGACTGGACTTCTGGGAATTCATAGTAGAAGCTGGAGCTCCCCTGATCACCTGAATTTGTGTATAAGGGACCTTAGCTGGAATGCCCAGTCTTGTCAACCTCCCATCAGCTGCCCCATCCAGTTCTTGCTAAAACCCTACTTGCCTTTCAAGTACCAGTCCAATGACACACTTCCTATGAATTCCCCATATTTTCCCTCCCTCACCTCTCACACTTCTCCAGCCCTCCCCACTTTCACCCTTGGCTGAGGATTACTTCTAAATCCCTGTGTTTAAAGCACAGAGTTAATTCAGAGCACAGTGTTGAAGGCACAACATGGCGATCAACTAAATCTGGCATCTTTGACAGACTCAGTGTCCTCATCTGCAAAATGGGGATTCAGTGTAAAATGTTCATTCATTGTCTGAGGGGCAACCAGATGGGGAGAGCTGCTGGGGCTTTGTGGAGGAAGAAAGGGGTATGAGGTTAATGCTGCCAAAAAGCAGACATCTAGCATCTCACAGCTTCTGGCTTGGAAATGGTCTATTCAAAGATATGGCCAATGGTCTTGGAGGAAAACTGCACAAATATAAACCAAAAGTTCTGAAAACTGGAAATTTACCATAACTTATTTGGCAGTAAAACGTGGGCCAACTTGATATGAGGCTATTTATGATATTTATCAAACTGAAAATTCATGCCTTCTGCTGTAGAAATGTGTGTGTGTGTGAGAGAGAGAGAGATTACAGGATTCTTTCCCAGAACCTGTAGGGAGTGTTTCATGACTCAGAATAAATGCACTGTATCACTTTTTCTAAAATCTGGGCAATTCTGAATTCCTAACCACATCTGGCCCCCAGGGTTTTAGCCAAGACTTTTAGACTTGTACAGACCCCAGCAGTTGGAGAAGGAAATGGCAGCCCACTCCAGTGTTCTTGCCTGGAGAATCCCATGGACGAGGGAGCCTGGTGGGCTGCCGTCTATGGGGTCACACAGAGTTGGACACGACTGAAGTGACTTAGCAGCAGCAGCAGCAG
>SJYV01004701.1:284304-328141 GCA_006410875.1 Neotragus pygmaeus
TTAATTTAATCCTGTTGTTCTTAAATGAAACACCCTAAATCATCCTCCTCCCCTTCCCTGTCTTCCTTCTCTCTGTTTAAACCCTTCAAGGATGTAATAGTCTAGAAAATATTTCAATCATCATGTCTCCTTTTCAGCGGCCAATTCCATTCTGCATGCTCTCTGTGGCTTGTGCTAAAGTGCAGTTTTTCACAACATTGTTTTTAGTTTAAATAACATGCAGTGCACAATTGCTAAAGGTCTTCTGGAACATTCCACTTGGGGTCTTGCCATTAAATAATATTTTGATGGAACATGAACCCAACTTTCCATAAGAGGAAATGCTATTGGCTCCCAGCCCTAATTGCCTATAAATTTATCTAAAGGTCCATCTGCCTTGGGAGTTAGACCATCTTCTCTAAGCTCAGAGTAGTGCCTGGATTAGATGTTTAATGGATAGACTTGGTGAATAAATATGTATTTGTAAGTGCATCGTTTAGAAAATTGTCAAGTGAAAGGAATTTAAGTCTGCTAAGCCAGCAAATGTAAGTTTTGTTTTCCTATGCTATCTTGCTACATGTCAGCTTTTCAATTTAGCAGCTCTGTGACCTTGCATATATTATGTAACCTTGCTGAATCTCAGTTTCCTCCATTGCAAAATAGAGAATGTGAGGACCAGATAGAGATATGCAGTATTTAGCAGAACATAGTCGGTCCCCAAGGCCTAGCACTGGCTTTTTGGTTTTGTTGATCTGGGTGTTGCTACTACTCCTGTCATGATGCACCTTGATTCCCAGGCCTGGGTGTCTTTCAAAGTCCACACTTGCCTGTACATTCTCATTTCTCAACAAACATGACTCGGAGAAGAGTTCTCTGACCACCCCCCAACCCTGCCACCCACTATCAAACTCATTCAGATCCCTCTGTGAGTCGCTGCTGTTGTTACATGTATCCTTCGAAGCATTCATCCCCACTACAGTTAGACAGTGGGTTGTACATATATTTATATGTAAATTATTGGTGCTGTGCCAGTCTTAGGTTGTATGTACCAAATATATATTTTTTCTTTTCATTGTTTTTACTGAAATATAGTTGTTTTAACAATGTTGTGTTAGTTCAGTTGTACAGCAAGGCGGTTTAGTTAAATACAGAGATATATTTTTCAGATTCTTTTTCATTGTGGGCTATTGCAAAATAGTTTGACTATTCCTTGTGCTTTATAGTAGTACCTTGTTGTTTATCTGTTTTATATGTAGTAGTGTGTATCTGTTAATCCCAATCCTGATTTATTCCTCCCCTCAGAAAACAATATATTTTAAAAGATAAAAGGAAAAAAAACACAGATTTTTGTAATCGTTTTCTGTCTCTATCCTCATTTAGAACATGAACTTAAAGACGCCAGAGGCTGATTCATTCTCAGTTATCCCTAGAGTAGCAGTGCCTAGAATCTGATCCTGCCACTAAGTGATTTCATGAATGGGTGACTGGATGAATGAATGCGCTTAATCCTTTATTCTAGTTAGCTGGGTGCTTCACTTTCCCATGAGTGTGTCATGCTCAGCCTTTTTTCCTGTATCACTACTGTCAGATCAAATGCTCTTTCTAAATCCTATCCATCCTTCAAGTCTCTAAGAAGTTAAAATCGCGTCTTCTCACGTCAAGTGTACCTGCATATCCCATGCTAGACTAGGAGCATCTTGCAGGCAGGAATCAGAGCTTTCCCTCTCAGGGAGCCTAGACCAACAAACAAAGATACAGACACACAGAGAGGGCTGCAATATCTGTATGAAGACCGTGACACAGTAATACATGTTTTTTATTAAAGTATAGTTGATTTACAAGGTTGTGTTAATTTTTACTCTATAGCAAAGTAAAACGGTTACATACACAGACACATATCTATATACACCTTTTTATTCTTCTCCATTATAGGATATTGAATATAGTTCCCTGTGCTATACAGTAGGACTTTGTTGTTTGGCCATTCTATATATAAAAGCTGACATTTGCTAACCCTGACTTCTCACTCCACCCCTGCCCCAACCCTCCCCACCTTGGCAATCGCCAGTTTGGTCTCTTTGGCATGGTTCTGTTTCATAGACGGGCTCATTTGTGTCAGGCTTTCGTTTCCACGTGCAGGTGATATCATGTGGTGTTTGTCTCAACTGACTTCACTTAGTATGATACTCTCTGACCCCATCCGTGTTGCTGCAAGTGGCATTGTTTCATTCTTTTTATGACTGGGTAATGTGTGAGAGTTGGACTGGGAAGTAGGCTGAGCACCGAAGAATTGATGCTTTAGAACTGTGATGTTGGAGAAGACTCTTGAGAGACCCTTGGACTGCAGGGAGATCCAACCAGTCCATTCTAAAGGAGATCAGTCCTAAGTGTTCTTTGGAAGGACTGATGCTAAAGCTGAAACTCCAATACTTTGGCCACATCATGCAAAGAGTTGATTCATTGGAAAAGACTCTGATACTGGGAGGGATTGGGGGCAGGAGGAGAAGGGAATGACAGAGGATGAGATGGCTGGATGGCATCACTGACTCGATGGACGTGAGTCTGAGTGAACTGTGGGAGTTGGTGATGGACAGAGAGGCCTGGCGTGCTGTGATTCATGGGGTCACAAAGAGTTGGACATGACTGAGCAACTGAACTGAATATTCCATTGTGTATATGTACCCTGTCTTCTTCATCCATTCACTTCTCTGTGGACATTTAGGTTGTTTCCATGTCTTGACTACCGTGAATGGTGTTGTTATGAACATAGAGGTGCCTGTATTTTTTGAATTATAGTTTTATCTGGATATACACCCAGGAGTGGGATTGCTGGATCATATGACAACTCTAATTTTTTGAGAAACCTCCATACTGTTTTCCATAGTGGCTGTACCCATTTATATTCCCACAAGCAGTGCTGGAGGATTCCCTTTTCTTTACAAACTCTCCAGCATTTGTTATTTGTAGACTTTTAAGGATGATCGTTCTGACCAGAGTGAGATGATACCTCACTGTAGTTTTAACTTGCATCTTTCTAATAATTAGTGATGTTGAACATCTTTTCATGTGCGGTTGGCCATCTGTATTTCTTCTTTGGAGATATGTATATTTAGGTCTTCTTCCCATTTTTTGATTGGGTTGTTTGTTGTTGAGTTGTATGAGCTGTTTGTATATTTTAGAAATTAAGCCCATGTCAGTCACATCATTTGTAGATATTTTTCTGCCAGTCTGTAGGTTGTCTTTTCATTTTGTTGATGGTTTCCTTTGCTGTACAAAAGCGTGTAAGTTTGATTGGGTCCCATTTGTTTTTTTGCCTTATTTCTATTTTCTTGGGAGACTGACATAAAAAAAAATTGATACAGTTTTTGTCAGAGAATGGTTTGCCTATGTTCTTTTCTAGGAGTTTTATGGTATCATGCCTTATAGTTAAGGCTTTAAGCCATTTTGAATTTATTTTTGTGTATGATGTGAGGGTGTGTACTGACTTCATTGGTTTACATGAGGCTCTCCAACTTTCCCAGCATCATTTGCAGAAGAGACTGTCTTTTTTTTCCCATTGTATATTCTTGGCTTCTTTGTCAAAGATTAATTGACTGTAGGTGTGTGAGTTTATTTCTGGGCTCTCTACTCTATTCCATTGATTCATATGTCTGTTTTTGTGCCAGTACCATACTCTTTTGATTACTGTAGCTTTGTAGTATCAGACAGTGACATCTTTGATTCAGTGCAAGGTCTTCATCTTTGCTCAGAGCATGTCCCACATGGAGCCTGTACAGGTTAGACTTTCAGTGGAGGTTTATTTTGTTGATTACGGCTGTGTGTCTACCAAGCTTTGCTCTCCCATACATATAGAAGGAAGTTTCCTTAAGCATTCCAGTGTCTATGTTACTATTTAACATGACTAAAAAGCTACAAAACCATATCCCCACCTAGAGACTTCATCTCACTCTAATGGCAGACAGTTTCCTTGATTAAGAGCTTCACAATGACTTTCTAAGGTACTTGCCCTGAGAATCTCATTAACAAATGGCCCAGAACATGACTTCATTTTAGTTAACTCACCTTGATGCCAAGAGATCAGGCTGTGTCTTTTTGTGATGCTCACAAACAACCTGTTTAACAGTCCATTTTACATTTTTAAGGAGGAATTAGGTCAAGATGAATGGCCAGAGTTTCTGGAAATCAGCCTTCCCCTATTTCTGCAACTAGGATATTTTCTCCACTCCCATCTCCTGGCTTCTCCAGGAGCTGGTGGGGTTACTAACAGATTCTCTGAAGTTTTTCCTGGAATATTTCTCCACACACCAAATTTTGCTGATTCAACACTCAATCTTATTGCCATAGATTGATGGCTTCCTTCTATCTCCAGTCTTCATGAGGACTTCAGTTGTTTTCTGGCGTACTAGCTTTACACTGTCTGGTTTACAGACGCATTGGCTAGGAGGGATAAAAGCCCAGTTGGAATTTTAACACCCTGTTTTGTGTTACATATTCATTTTGTCACACTTTCACTCATCAGTGAGTGTGTTCCTTTGTTCTCTTTGCTCTCAGTATCACTTTTAAAACCTTCTTTTGTTGTCTTCTTTATTGCTCATAAACCTCAATGAATTTGTGATCTTTCTCTGGATGCAATGAATCCTACATGCCTTTGACACATTTTAAAAACTCATCTTGACTTGCGTGTCTCTCGTCCTATCTTTTGATTTTACCCTTTAAACCCCTGAACTGAAAGGAGAGGCCTCTGCAGAGCATTGTGTCTCCCTTTAGAGGTTTCCCCTCTCCCGCCTTTTCTTCCTTCCTGGCTCAGGAGTGGCTGTGTGGTCCGAATTATATTTTATAAGCAGGAAATTCTAATTACCGCACAGTGGCAGCTGGAGCAACCGTCGTCCTGGTCTCCAGAAGCAGCTGCTAAGAGGGTGATGATTGTGTAAGCAAACATGATATTAATATGCTCTCCAGGTGGGCTCGTGCAGGCAACACAACAAATGAGGAAGATCCTGTTTCCCCTGAAGGGGAAACATAGAAGGTGGCATTCAAGAGCAGAGAAGTGGAGTAGGGAGGCCATAGCAGGTGCGTGCCATGGTTTCGCTCCAAGAATCCGTTCCTCATCATGGCCATGGATGGCAGCAGTGTTCCCGCTGGGCTTCCCTGCCAGCCTTCTTGAGGGCTGCTTGTAGCTGCTGGCACTGGCCAATCACTCTTCCCAGGAAGTGGAGTCAGAGAGGTTATTCAGATATCCATTTGCAAGAGTCTCACCTGTTGCCCAGTGGGACTGTCAGAAGCGTGTGGATTTGAATTCTATTACCATAGTGATGCCTTGAGATCTCCAAACTTCATTCAGATCCTTTCTTACATACTAGAGGTACTTTCTTCTCTTCTTCTTTTTTCTGTCCTAGGTT
Source organism: Neotragus pygmaeus (assembly GCA_006410875.1). Classification (NCBI taxonomy): domain Eukaryota; kingdom Metazoa; phylum Chordata; class Mammalia; order Artiodactyla; family Bovidae; genus Neotragus; species Neotragus pygmaeus. Next base: position 289,683 of record SJYV01004701.1, read on the forward strand.
CTGTGTATTCTATTTTTAACTCCCATCAGATCAGATGCTTCTCTGGGCTTAGTTATAGCCAGAAGGAGGGTTACTCAGAGTTGTAAACCTGCCTGATCCCAAGACCTATGGCTCCCAATATAAGAATCCTCCTCCTGTTCCCCATCTCAGGCGCTTGTTTTTGTCTCTGCCTTTATTCCTACCGTTGTCTTCCCTGACCAAGATGTCTGTTTTCAGCAGAAATGTGTTCCTTCATTTCTATATCAAGAACCATATCCATGGATGCATATTTTTGTATTATTTCTTCTTTATTGAACCTAAAATATGTCAAGTAAGGAGACAAGGTGAAAATAAATGTCAAAAAATGTTAGAAAATTCCCATTTTTCAATCCCTGGTAAGATAATTGGTGGATGAGTTGATCATCAGTGGATGAAACCATTAGAGGTTGATGGATATCTTTACATGGTACCTGTATTATATTTGATTGCATTTGGTGATTATGTCTCTGAGGTCTTAGGCCTTTATTGTTGCTGTGACATATGTAGAATGTCTTACATTCTGAATTTGTCAGCATGCCTCTTTGTGGTGTCATCTTTTTTGTTCCTCCATTCCCTGTATTTCTCATCAGTGCAGTTTGATTAAATTCAGGGCATTCTGATTAAATTCAGAATACCAGCTTTCCCCACACAAGCAGAGACTATTGAGGAAGACAGAGCAGGTAGGAAAGTGGAACGAGTAGAGAGAAGAGGACTGGGGGAAGTGGGGTTAAAAAANGTCTGGTTTACAGACGCATTGGCTAGGAGGGATAAAAGCCCAGTTGGAATTTTAACACCCTGTTTTGTGTTACATATTCATTTTGTCACACTTTCACTCATCAGTGAGTGTGTTCCTTTGTTCTCTTTGCTCTCAGTATCACTTTTAAAACCTTCTTTTGTTGTCTTCTTTATTGCTCATAAACCTCAATGAATTTGTGATCTTTCTCTGGATGCAATGAATCCTACATGCCTTTGACACATTTTAAAAACTCATCTTGACTTGCGTGTCTCTCGTCCTATCTTTTGATTTTACCCTTTAAACCCCTGAACTGAAAGGAGAGGCCTCTGCAGAGCATTGTGTCTCCCTTTAGAGGTTTCCCCTCTCCCGCCTTTTCTTCCTTCCTGGCTCAGGAGTGGCTGTGTGGTCTGAATTATATTTTATAAGCAGGAAATTCTAATTACCGCACAGTGGCAGCTGGAGCAACCGTCGTCCTGGTCTCCAGAAGCAGCTGCTAAGAGGGTGATGATTGTGTAAGCAAACATGATATTAATATGCTCTCCAGGTGGGCTCGTGCAGGCAACACAACAAATGAGGAAGATCCTGTTTCCCCTGAAGGGGAAACATAGAAGGTGGCATTCAAGAGCAGAGAAGTGGAGTAGGGAGGCCATAGCAGGTGCGTGCCATGGTTTCGCTCCAAGAATCCGTTCCTCATCATGGCCATGGATGGCAGCAGTGTTCCCGCTGGGCTTCCCTGCCAGCCTTCTTGAGGGCTGCTTGTAGCTGCTGGCACTGGCCAATCACTCTTCCCAGGAAGTGGAGTCAGAGAGGTTATTCAGATATCCATTTGCAAGAGTCTCACCTGTTGCCCAGTGGGACTGTCAGAAGCGTGTGGATTTTAATTCTATTACCATAGTGATGCCTTGAGATCTCCAAACTTCATTCAGATCCTTTCTTACATACTAGAGGTACTTTCTTCTCTTCTTCTTTTTTCTGTCCTAGGTTCTGTGTATTCTATTTTTAACTCCCATCAGATCAGATGCTTCTCTGGGCTTAGTTATAGCCAGAAGGAGGGTTACTCAGAGTTGTAAACCTGCCTGATCCCAAGACCTATGGCTCCCAATATAAGAATCCTCCTCCTGTTCCCCATCTCAGGCGCTTGTTTTTGTCTCTGCCTTTATTCCTACCGTTGTCTTCCCTGACCAAGATGTCTGTTTTCAGCAGAAATGTGTTCCTTCATTTCTATATCAAGAACCATATCCATGGATGCATATTTTTGTATTATTTCTTCTTTATTGAACCTAAAATATGTCAAGTAAGGAGACAAGGTGAAAATAAATGTCAAAAAATGTTAGAAAATTCCCATTTTTCAATCCCTGGTAAGATAATTGGTGGATGAGTTGATCATCAGTGGATGAAACCATTAGAGGTTGATGGATATCTTTACATGGTACCTGTATTATATTTGATTGCATTTGGTGATTATGTCTCTGAGGTCTTAGGCCTTTATTGTTGCTGTGACATATGTAGAATGTCTTACATTCTGAATTTGTCAGCATGCCTCTTTGTGGTGTCATCTTTTTTGTTCCTCCATTCCCTGTATTTCTCATCAGTGCAGTTTGATTAAATTCAGGGCATTCTGATTAAATTCAGAATACCAGCTTTCCCCACACAAGCAGAGACTATTGAGGAAGACAGAGCAGGTAGGAAAGTGGAACGAGTAGAGAGAAGAGGACTGGGGGAAGTGGGGTTAAAAAAATCAGCAGCCATAGGCTGTACTATTGCAACTCACCAAATACAGGCTAACACTGTGGGGGGTGGGGGTGGGCGGTGGCTGCCCTGAATCCCCGCCCCGCCTCCGCACCTCACGGCTCCGTTGTTGCTGTTCAGTCGCTGAATCTTGTCTGCTTCTTTGTGACCCCGTGGACTGCAGCACGCCAGGCTTCCCTGTCCTTCATTCTTTCCTGGAATTGCTCAAACTCATGTCCAGTTGAGTCAGTGATGCTATCCAAACATCTCATTCTCTTCTGCCCTATTCTCCTTTTGCCTTCTATCTTTCCCAGCATCAGAGTCTTTTCCAATGAGTCAGCTCTTCACATCAGGTGGCCAAAGTATTGGAGCTTCAGCATCAGTCCTTCTAATGAATATTCAGAGTTGATTTCCTTTACAGTTGACTGATTAGATCTCCTTGCTGTGCAAGGGACTCTCAAGAATCTTCTCCTGCACTACAGTTCAAAAGCATCAATTCTTTGGCTCTCAGCCTTCTTTATGGTTCAACTCTCACATCCATACATGACTACTGGAAAAACTATACCTTTGACTAGATGAGGACTTTGGTCGGCAAAGTGATGTCTTTGCTTTTCAGTGTGCTACCTGCGTTTGTCATAACTTTCTTTCTAAGTAGCAAGCTTCTTTTAACTTCATGGCTCCAGTCACTGTCCGTGGTGATTTTGGCTTCCAAGAAAATAAAGTCTGCCTCTGCTTCCACTTTTTCCCCTTGTGTTGGGACTGGATGCCATGATCTTAGCTTTTTGATGGTTGAGTTTTAAGCCAACCTTTTCACTATCCTCTTTCACCTTCATCCAGAGGCTCTAGTCCCTCTTCACTTTCTGCCTCAGGGCTTACGGTGCCGTGTGCATGCTTCTGTGCTATCTTTTAACCCTTTAGGACAGTATACAATGTGTGCATCTGTAAGCACTTGACTTTAGGCTCATAAGATCAGCAGTTACCCTTTTGGTTTCTTATTCCGCAGCCTTCAAACTCTACCTATAACAGCTCCTGCATCTCTGTACTGCTGCTTTGTCAGGCCTCATGTATGTAGATGGATCTGTGTGAGTTGGTGAGGGAGATAAAAAGACTTCTGGGTATCCTCCTGAAACCCACCAAATTATTCAACCCAGTTGTCTCATTCAGAATTCACCACACAGCACACAACAAGCTAAATCATGGAACAAGAACACTGCAGCCTGGCCATTAATGAATATGAAAGCAACACATCACAGGGTGAAGTACTGAGAAAGACATCCATTGAAGAGAGTTTAATCTTACCTTGGTGAAAGATCAAGGGCAAAAGCACAAAAAAAATTATATTAATTTTGAGAAAAGAAACTGGATAAGCAGCTAACATGCCATGGGTGAATATAGGGGAATGGTCAATCAGTGCATCCATGATCCAGCAGTTTTGGAAGATGGCAGACCCCAGTGTTTGGATACTGACAGACAGCACTGTATCATGGGAGGTACCTTCCTTTTGAAAAAAACACCTGGACTCTGTGTTGAACCTGTGGTTTGCATGGTTTGAGTTGCCTCCACTTTCTTTCAAAGCACTTTGAAAAGACTGGACATATTTATGACAAATGCAGGTGTATTCGTCCTTTTGGACTGATGCAAGGCATTAGAATATCAGTTATTGCCACTGTAAAGGAGCCAGCAAATGAGGAAGCCACAGAAGAACTTTATGTGGTTTTAAAGATAATTTATTTCAGTTCACAGTTTAAGCAGAATATCATATCTGAAGCTGACTCATGGGTTACCTGGTTTAACTCCTTCATTGCATAGATGAAAAATGAGGCCTATAGAAGAATAGAGACTTTCTTAAGATAATAATAACATTAGGACTAATTAAGAGAACTTAGAGCTTGAATTGATGGTTTCTGATTCATGTATCAGTGATCATTCCATTATTATACCCAGCTACATTTCCATCCAGAATATTTTTATAATGCTGACTAAGCTGGCTTGTTTTGCTGAACTTTTCCAACATTTATCCTAGATTTCACCAAGTATAATTTTTAGAAATGCAGCTTTGTTAAAGCATTGAAAGATCTACTGTAGCAATTTCTTCTGGTTTACATGGAGGAAGAGCACTGGCTACATATTCAGTTTCAATAAGCTCGGTTGGTGTAGTATATCGCCATCAGCATTGTTATAGGAATGTTTTTGGCTGCAAAAAACAGAAAACCTAACCAAAGTTGCTTGAAGAAATATAGTTTCATTTTTCTAATATAACAGAGAGTCTGGATGTAGGAAGCTTTGGTTCAATGGTTCAGTGATGTTAGGAACTGATGTCTGAGTCTCTTGGCCTTTTCCTCATGGTCACAAGATGACTGCTGCAATTCCACCCATCATGTTTGCATTTGATGCAGCGAGAAAGAGGAAGAGGTGGAGCCAACTTCATCTTCCTTGTTACTAGGGGAGAAAACACTTTCCCAGGAATGCCCAAGAAGTCTTCTGCTAGAATCACAGTCTAGAATTGGGCCATGATGCAAACAAGTTGTAAAAATGGAGAACAGGATGGCCTTAGCTGACTTAGACCAATCATGATCCATTGTCTAGAGCTGGGCACATAATCAGGGCTTTCTAATACTACAGGAGATGGAAATAGCTGTAAATAGTTTGTATCACCCTAAAACTCTCAAGGTCCCTCACATGTATATACTTTAAGAGTACAAGCTTGATGTGAGGGCAGTGTTTTTTTTAAACATCTGATTCTGTAATATTTTTATACCTTTAGTGGAAGATTACTTTTGTACCAAAGGCTTTTCTGAGGATAACAAAGCAATTCCATTGCCAGATATTTATAAAGCTCAACCTGAGGAACAATAAATGTCTAGAAAACTTTGTACCTGACGTGTAGTTCAACTTCTAAACCTAGACTAAAGGAGAAATTTTATGAAGAGTTCATCACATGTAAATACTAGACAGGTTGTTACATTTCATGATATAAAAGACATAATTCTTAAATGACTGTGTCTAGAATTCTGTTAAGTCAAATGACAGTAACCTATCAATGACACTTGACAGTTTCAGAACTCATTCATCAGGTACTTGAGCACAGCTACAGTTGGGTCGTGAACAGCATGGATTCAAACTGCGTGCATCAACTGATATGCAGATTTCTTATTGCATGGAGGGTGGGCACCCCTAACCGTCATGTTGTTCAAGGTCAGCTGTGTGGGCCTGGCTCTCTTCTAGGCACCTCAATCAGCATCAGTCAAAAAACAAGAAAAAATTTCTGGACAGGTGAAAAGATAAATTGTGGTGTATACACACAGTGGAATACTATTCGGCCTTAAAAAAGAGAGAAATTCTACTGTATGTGCAACAAACATGAATGAAGGTTGAGGACTTTATACTATGTGAAATTGGCCACAGAAAGGCAAATACTGCATGGTCCCACTTACATGAGATAATTACAACAGTCAAAGAATCAAAGAGTGGAATAGTTGGTGGTTTTAGGAGCTGAAGAAAAGGGGAAATGGGAAGTTACTAATCAACAGGCATGATGGTTCAGTGAAACAAAGATGAATTAGTCTAGTGATCCACTATACAACATTGTGCCTGTGGTTCCCAATAATGGCTTGTACACATAAACATTTAGTAAGCAGGGAGATCTCATATCAACTGTTCTTATCACAGTGAAATAAAATTAAAAAGAAACTGAAGAAAAAAATTTTGTCCTTGTGGAGTTTGCATTTAGGGGTGAAGGTCTTGGGAAATATATTAGGGTTCTCCAGAGCAATAGAACCAATAAATGTGTACACACACACACACACACACACACACACACACACACACATACCCCTATTTCAAGGCTTAGGTGATTGTGGGGTATGGTGAGTCTGAAATCTGCAGGTACCTGGCAGGCTGGATACCTCAGCTGGGTTTTTGATGTAACAGCTCAAGTCTGAAGGGACCTGGAAGCAGAATTCCCTCTCAGACTGAAGGACTTAAGTTTGCTTGTTCTTAAAGCTTTCAACTGATTGCACTAGGCCCACCCACGTTATAGGGGGGAATCTGCTTTACTCGAAGTTTACTTATGGAAATGTTAATCTCATTTTTAATTGAAGTATAGTTGATTTACAATGTGGTGTTAGTTTCAGGTATACAACAAAGTGATTCAGTTATATGTAACTACTTTTTCCAGATCATTTTCCATTATACGTTTTTATAAGATATTAAATATAGTTCCTTGTGTTGTGAAGTAAATCCTTATTCCTTATCTATTTTATTTTTTTTATTTTTTTTCTCTTTTGCCATCATTTCATTTTATTTTTTTATTATTATTTTTTAATTTGACTTTACAATACTCTATTGGCTTTGCCATACATCGACATGAATCCACCACAGGTGTGCACAAGCTCCCAATCCCAAATCCCCCTCCCNAGGAATGCTCAGAAAGCAAGCAGGGTCCCAGGCTCATCAGAGAAAAGTCAGAGCCTGGACCCTCTTCCGACTCTGATCTGTGCCAGGATACAGTGACGGTGACCACCATCCAGCTGTGATCAGCCACCACCCTCCAGTTGTGCTTCTCAACTCTTCTGCTTGGTAGAATCCTATCTGTGGGACTTTCAAAAATCCTGACACTCAGGTCTTACCCCAGGCCAGGTAGATGAGTGTCTCTGGGTGGGGGACTTTGACATTGGTAACTTCAGAAGCCCCCAGGGGCTTAAGGATCACACCCCTGGCTTGATTGGATTGGATTATTTAGTTGCTAAGTCCTGTCTCTTTGCTACTCCATTGGCTGTAGCCCACCAGGCTCCTCTGTCTATGAGATTTCCCAGGCAAGAATACTGAAGAGGGTTGCCATTTCCTTCTCCAGGGGATCTTCCCACCCCAGGGACTGAAATACATCTCCTGCATTGCACATGGGCTATTATTTAACTCTGAGCCACCAGAGAAGCCGTCCCTGGCTTACTGGTTCTCAAACATGGCTGTACGTTGAAATCACCTGGGGGGCTTCAACAAGTACCCTGGGCCTGGCTTCCACCCCCAGAGATCCTGCTGTAATTGGTATGGGATGCAGCCTGGTGTCCACCTCAGGATTTATAAAAGCTCCCTAGCAATTCTGACATTAAGTGTCAGATCCCTGACTGCAGCTCATCCTCCCGCAGTCCCTAAAATCTTTTTTACTTTGACAGAAAAACCCATTTCCATGAGAAGATGGGAAACTCGACCTGTCATGAAGCTTTTTATCCTCCCAGCTGACCCAAAGTGACTGGGGCAGAAATCCCCCCCCACCACCCCCCGCCCCAGGATGAAAGTGATCTCTGAGCTGGAGAGAAAGGAGCAAATTTAAAAAGTTTACAAATTAAACTTCTAGACAATGAGGGCCCAGCCACCTTTGCCACCAAATGAATGTCTCCAAGTTCCCCAGCTGCCTGAGTGACCCTCAACTGGCCCTAAAGGTGCCCATCCCTTACCTGGAAACATGCAAAGTGATATTACACATAATAAATGGATACGACTAATGGGCTCAATTACCGTAAATTTCTGGGTCATCGATAATGGCATTTCCCTCCCTTCTTGCAGTTGGTGTTCAAATTTTTTTCCTCTCCATGCTACCCTATTAACAGATGTCAAAGCTGAATTAGTGTCTGTCATGGGTAGGTCGGCTACAGATGCCCTCCTCCACCTCATCGCCTCTCTGTGGCTTGTATCAAGTTGGTAGCTATCAACATCATTTTGAAAAAAGGCATTTTGCATTGTCCAAAAAAGGTGCAGGTGGTACCACTCCCCATCCAGTCTTACAAATTTAATACTTCAGGAGGTAAATTCTCCAACAACTACATCATTCATTGATGGGGATTCTCATATGAAACTTTTTGTTTTTAATGAAATTACTCAGACCAAGTTTTCTTGGATCTTGAACATAGGATAGGGGTTCTCAACTTTGGCTACACATTGGAATTGTTTGAGGAGCTTTAAAAACTATTAATGCCTATGATTGTTCCTTCACTTCAGTTTAGTCACTCAGTGATATCTGACTCTTAGCAACCACATAGACTGCGGCATGCCAGGCTTCCCTGCCTATCACCGACTCCTGGAGCTTGCTCAAACTTACATCTATCAAATCAGTGATGCCATCCAACCGTGTCATCCTCTATTGTCCCCTTCTCCTCCTGCCTTCAATCTTTCCCAGCATCAGGGTCTTTTCAAATGAGTCAATTCTTCACATCAGGTAGCTGAAGTTTTGGAGCTTCAGCTTCAGCACCAGTACTTCCAATGAATATTCAGGATTGATTTCTTTTAGGATGGACTGGTTGGATCTCCTTGCAGTCCAAGGGACTCTCAAGAGTCTTCTCCAACACCACAATTCAAACATATCAGTTCTTCAGCACTCAGCTTTTTTGTAGTCCAACTCTCACATCCACACATGACTACTGGAAAAACCATAGCTTTGACCAAATGGACCTTTGTCAGCAAAGTAATGTCTCTGCTTTTTAACAGGCTGTCTAGGTTGGTCAGCTTAGCAGCAGCAGCAAGCTGGTCATAGCTTTTCTTCCAAGGGGTAAAAGCCTTTTAATTTCGTGGCTCTAGTCACCATCTGCAGTGATTTTGAAGACCAAGAAAATAAAGTCTCTCACTGCTTCCATTGTTTCCCCATCTATTTGCCATGAAGTGATGGGACCAGATGCCATGATCTTAGTTTTTTGGATATTAGTTTTAAACGAGCTTTTTCAGTCTCTTCTTTCACTTTCATCAAGAGGCTCTTTAGTTCCTCTACACTTTCTGCCATATGGGTGGTGTCATCTGCATATCTGAGGTTATTGATATTTCTCCCAGCAATCTTGATTCCAGCTTGTCCTTCATCTAGCCTGCATTTCACATGATGTACCCTTATATAACTTATATAGCTGAATAAGCAAGGTGACAATATACAGCCTTGATGTACTCCTTTCCCAATTTGGAACCAGTCCATTGTTCCATATTTGGTTTTCTTAGAGATTCTGATTTCATGGTCTGAGTACTGGTTGGGGCAATGGGATATTTTAGAATCTTCCCAGATTCCGGTATTCAGACAGGGTTGCTACCACTGATATTTGTCAATAAGACATACTGAGAGAAGAAAGGTCAAAGGATACTCATAGAGAAACATCGGAGAAGGCAATGGCACCCTACTCCAGTACTCTTGCCTGGAAAATCCCATGGACAGAGGAGCTTCATGGGCTGCAGTCCATGGGGTCGCTAAGAGTCAGACTCGACTGAGTGACTTCATTTTCACTTTTCATTTTCATGCATTGGAGAAGGAAATGGCAACCCACTCCAGTATTCTTGCCTGGAGAATCCCAGGGGCAGGGGAGCCTGGTGGGCTGTTGTCTGTGGGGTCACGCAGAGTCTGACACGACTGAAGTGACTTAGCAGCACCAGCATAAACACCTCCCAAGTCACAGTCTTCTTAAGGACTCTCCTTGTGAATCAACAGAGGCATTTGTCCCATTTAGAGTCTTTATGAGCACATTCAGTTGGATGAGTTTCCTAGGAGACCAGAGGTAAAGTTAGACCATAGAAAAATCTCCAAACCATGAGTGTTTCTTTCAGTGATCTTTTATTTGTCATTAGGAGAAAGCTGTGTCCGAAAGTTCTCACTACCATCCCCCATAGCTCATCATCTTTTTTGCAGTGCTGTTAACATACCATGGATGGAGGGAAAAAAACTCAGTACTATGCTGAGGCTGAGCCTGAGGAGTGGATGATACACAGGATTACCGTGTGGTGTGAGATCCTAAAGGAGCTTAGGATAAATGTTGGGTCCCCACATACTCTGCTACCCTCCCAGGTAGACACTCCCTGATCATGTATGTTTTTTTTCTCGGTCACCATTCCCTCAAATCCCCTTTCCTTTCTGTGAACATCTTCCTGTTCTGTGTTTTGTATCTTCTGAATCTTGCCAAAGGGATTGACTGCAACCCACGCAGCATCCATCTCCATCTTCTTTGCTGCTGGCAGAACCCAGAATTTCCTCAGGCCTTGGCCCAGCAGCAGGTGGTAATGTGTGATTAGTTCAAACAGTGATTATCTACCCTGGCTGCTCATTAAAATCTCCTGAGGAATTCTTCAAACAATGCTGACACTTGGGTTACACTCCCAGACATTCTGATTTAATTGGTCTGGAGTGGGTCTTAAAAACTCCCATATGATTAAAATGTGCATCCAAGATTGAGGTTTATTGTTCTAAGGATCCTCTGGAGATCTAATATAATCATAGTATTTCAGTTCTTGCTAGTGGTTTATTTACATTCAGGCAAACCGTCCATTTTGGCCAGTGAAACATATGAGAACTCAGGGATGGGGGTGGGAGAGATTTAGAAAAAGTCTCCTCTTCCTTTAAGAAGGGCAGTTCTCCTTTCTCCTCCTTCCTAGTGTTTGGAGTTGTGTTGTGAGGATATAGATGCCTGGAGCCGTAGAGCTGTCTAACTGAGTATCCATGCCCTGAGCATGTTGTTATTTTTCAGTTGCTAAGTCGTATCCAACTCTTTGTGACCCCGTGGACTACAGCACGCCGGGCTTCCCTGTCCTTCACCATCTCCTGGAGTTTGCTTAAACTCAGGTCCATTGAGTCGGTGGTGCCATCCAACCGTCTCATACTCCGTCATCCTCTTCTCCTCCTACCTTCAGTCTTTCCCAGCATCAGGGTCTTTTCCAATGAGTTGTCTGTTCGAGTCAGGTGGCCAGAATATTTCTGTGGTAATTACAAAGTACAATGTTACAAGGAATCTAGGTCTTTAAATTTTTTTTATTTATTTTGGCTGTGCTGAGTCTTTGTTGCTGCCTGAGCTTTTCTCTAGTTACAGTGAAAGTGGGGGTGGGGGCTACTCTCTAATTGCAGCATGTGAGCTTCTCACCACAGTATCTCTTCTCATGTTGCGGAGCTTGGGCTCTAGGGCATGGGGGCTTCCACAGTTGTGGTGTGTAGGCTTAGTTGTGCCTCGGCATGTGGGATCTTCTGGACCAGGGATAGAACCTGTGTCTCCTGCATTGGCAGGTGGAGTCTTTACCAATTAACCACAAGGTCTTAACAATGTCATGGAGCTGCTAAATCTGTCAACTGAGAAGGCCCTGTTGTCTAGGCTTCTTGCTTTGCAAGGCTGCGTGTTCCACCAAGCCTTCTAGCAGGCATAGGCCAGAAGCAGACCATGATCCCAGACCCAAGTTGTCCAGAGAGGCCTTTGAGATGATGCCTTGCCCGACATGCACAGCACCCCTGTGAGTGTGAAGCACTGCCAGCTCTGATGAAGCCACCCACCCAGCTCTGAGGAACCTCAAAATGACCTTGCTGGACAGGCTTCCTGGAGAAGGCATGTCTATTGTTGAGTACTTAGTGCGGTGGATGCTGACCATGGAAGTCTGGCTGGAGTCAGGCTAATTCAGGCTTGAGCCCTCATTACCGACTGTGTGATTGGCGTCAGTCACACTGTGTGCCTTGGTTTTACCATCTGTGCAATGGGATTAGCATCCACCTGGAAAAGTTGTTGCTGTGATTCTTTTAATGGATTTAGCACAGCATCTTGCATATTGTAAGTTTTTGGTCTTTGTAAGTGACAGTTTTGACTATTTCTTGATAGATTCCCTCTCTTTATGATGCATTGAGCAAGAGTGAGAAGACAGACGATTGGTTTCTGTAGTGGAGAAAGACTGGAGTTTTTCCTGTAGTTTTCTCCTCCTGAAATCTATCAAAGTAATTTGAGTGATTTGCCAAGTCAGCACCAGCGCCAGGGACGGTGTAACTGAGCCCAGGTTCCAGCTCAGCCAGCTGCTGACTTGACGGGTGCACTGCTGCCTACTTGCTTCTGGTATGCCAAGGCCACAGCCGAGCCATGGTGTCACTTTCTCAGAGGCTACACCCCACTGGGGATGGTAATTCTGGTGGGAGAAGGGCCTGGGGGGATGGCCTGTCAGGGACAGGGTCCTCCAGCTTTGGGGGCTGAGCCCCGAAATCCAATGTGGCCTCAGTTCAGAGTGCTGAGCACCCTGGAGCCAGTCCTCCTCTGAGATTAGTTCTCCATACCTAGATGGAGCCTTGGGCTTCAGAACAGGACTGGGAATGTGGGTATCAGACTGTTGTCTCCAGTTGGTTCTAAGGGGCTTCACTGAGACTCCCTGGGAGCCTGCCTGCCTTGTCTCCATGCACCCCCATCCCCCCAGCATTTTTTTCCTTTTCCTGGAAGGAAGGAGTTCCATCTACATGCCCTACTCCCTTCTCCCGGCTTCTCCTTGACTCAGTGAGGCTCTTGAACATTCTCTTCTCCAGCATCATCCAGGCTCTGACGGCCCTACTCCATCTATGTCCCTTCTGTCTTCTGTCCCTGTTGGGTTCTGTCTTCTTCTAGAAGCCTGCTTCTGGCACATCCATAAGCACCTCACTTGCTTCTCAAACTCTAAAACTGTTGCCCCACCCCCACTGCCCACTGGCATCCCTGGAACCTAATCCTGTACATTTAGGCTTCATCTCTGCTCCTCTGTAGTTTCTCCACCTTCACATCCTCCCCTCCCCCAACAGTGCTGTCTGCTTGTGTGTTTTCATCATTTCCTTTTAAAAAATATTTATTTATTTATTTGGCTATGTAGCATGCAGGATCTTTGTTGCAGCACGTGGGATCTAGTTCCTGGGCCGGGGTAGAACCCAGGCCCCATGCATTGGGAGCACCGAGTCCTAGCCACAGAATCACCAGGGAACTCCCTGTTTTCAACATTCTTTTTGTGTGTGTGTGTGTGTCTGCATTTTTAAAATTGGAATATAATTGCTTTACAATATTGTATTGGTTTCTACTCTACAACATCGTGAATCAGCCATGTATATACATATATCCCCTCCCGTAGCATTGAAGTATACACACTACCATGTGCAAAACAGCCAGCTGGAAGCTGTGGCTGCACCACACAGGAAACTCAGCCTGGTGCCCTGAGATGACCCAGATGGATGGGATGGGGTAATTCCTGGTTCTTAAACCAAATGAACACCTGATTGCCTGCTGTGCAGACTGGAACAGCTCCAGGCTTCATGATGCTGTCTTACCCAAAGGGAGGCTCTTTATTTCATTCTTACTTTCCCTCTAATGTCTTTACTTCTGGTCCATACTTATGTTTTTTCTTTTTTAAATTAATTACTGAAGTTGAAGGAGAGCTGATTTATAATGCGTGTTAGCTTCGAGTATACAGTACAGTGATTCAGTTATACATATATATTTCTGTATTCTTTCTAAGATTCTTTCCCTTTATAAGTTATTATGAAATATTGAATATAGTTCCTTGTGCTATATAGTAGGTCCTTGGTTATCTGTTTTACATATAGTAGTGTGCAGTGCTAGTCCCAAACACCCAATTTATTCCTCCAGCACCCCACCCATCAGCTTTGGTAACCATAGGTTTGTTTTCTATGACTGTTGGGTTTATTTCTGTTTCATAAATAAATTTGTATCTTTTTTTCATTTTAGTTCTAATATTTTTTCATCCTGCCTTTGTGGGGATTTTGTAGTATCACTTTATCAGCTATCTTTTCTTCTCACAACTTTGAGGTTATTTCTCACTAATTCTTTTCTCACTAATGTTCAGGTTTCTTCTATGTTAAAAAAAAAAAAAAGAAAGAAAAGAAAAGACATCCTTCTTCCACTAGTGTTCCTGTGCTGCTCTAACTGGGCGTCTTTGCTCCTCCATGCAAAGAGTCGTCCAGACTCATATCTCCCCTTCCACACGCCTCCTCCTCTCCCTCCACAGTAGTATGGCTTCGCCTTTCCGTAATTCTGAAGTCGCCCTCCCCAAGGGCTCAGTGAACCCTTGGGTTTAAAGCCAGAATCTTCCTTCTGTCTATTTCAGGCAGTAGTCTATTCAGGGCTCCTGCTTTAGAAGGGAGAGCGAAAACAAGTAACAAGTTCATTTGTTTGCTTGCTCCCCAAGGTCCCTTATATGGTTCCTTATATGGGGTGACGATAAGGGGGCCAGAGGGGTGGCTTAGGTGGTCTCCCCATCTCTTTGGTGGAATTGTGTTCAGGGGACATGCAACGTACCCAGGTTTTGCTCTCAACATCTGGCTTTTTCTCCTGGCTCCTCAGAAGTGGCAGTTGGGTTTTTTCAGTCTTTTTGTCCTTTGTTGTCCATAATTTGCCCCAAGTGGGCATGCAAGCTTACAGTTATTTTTAGTCCCTTATAGTTTCTTTCTTTCTTTCTTTTTTTGCTCAGTTAGACATTTGTCCAGGTGCAGGCATTGTAGCAAAGGGTCCCAGGTCCTAACCTATCTCTTAGCAGACCTCTTACTCAGTGGATACTGTGTGCTTTGTGAGTGACAGCTCCAAGAGGTTTGCTTAATGAATTTTGCCCACATAGTCTTAAGTAGGTACTTTAAATTCCCACTATCCCTCCTGCCCCATTCCATTCTCTACATTCCCCTTTATTTTCTGTTAGAAATGATTAAACAAAGGCTGTCTTCCTAGTGTCCAAATCTGAGCTAACTTCTGAATTGACATCTTGCACAGACAATTGAAATCTACCCTATGACTGAGCAGAAGAGGTCCCTTTGGAGTACCTGTTATTCAAGTCACATCTTGGTATTTAAATTCAGGATGGCTTACCATCACTCTGTCATGAAAACTTGTTACATTCTGGTTGTGGTCAGGTTAAAAAGATTAAAAAAAAAAAATTCTATAACCCAAGCGCTTTCTGCAGTTTGTGAGAGGAGAAAATCAGGAGTTAAAAAAAAAAATCCATCTTACATTCCTAGAATAAAGATCTTTGGGAAGAAAAACTGTAGAGAAAGAGAAGCAGATAGACTGAATGGGTAATTAAAGTCAGCCAGTTGGGCATCTTTAATTGAAGTTTCATTACCCTTGTCCTTGGATGTAAATGACTACAAATGCGGCTAGGACCTGAGGAATGGGCTCTCAATCCATGGATACTAGGGGTTGCGGGGCATCTACAAGAGCATGGCTGGGGTTGGAGTGTAGGCAGTACCTAAGCAATGGCAACAGAGGCCTGCTTTTCAATCAACTTTCAGTCTCTTTTTGAAAAGATGAAACTAACCCTATAAGGAGCAGAGCATCTGATGCAAGTCAGTGTAATTAAGTGCTAAATCATGGCACAGATGCTAAATGCCAGCAGAGCCCACATGGGAAGATCTATGAGTCCTGGAACAGTCTGCAAACTCCTAAGGAGGGTGAAGGATTGGAGCCAAGTCTTGAGGGCTGGGAAGTTCCTATGGCTCAGGACTGAACAAGTTGAGGTATGGTGGACAGGTATGTTAGAATCATAAACACTAAATCCTCCCCCAGCTTCTCCCCAGCCAGAACTCAGTCTACAAATCCTTGGGAGGAGCTCATGAGTGTTTCTGACCTTCAGCGTTCCTGGCTACCCTGCTGTACCTTCCTCTCCTCCCCTGCCTTCCACAGTGCCCAGTATGAGCTACTCTGGTGAACTCAGATCTTTCAACCCAGATGGACTTATATGGGTGGACCTTTCTGCTGTTTCCTCCAGTTGTCTCCAAGCCATGCCAGCCACCTACTTCAGCAGTTATTTCTTTGTACCCCCTGGTGATGAGAAGTCTCTTTTCTGTGGGACTCTAAGACAGGCCCTCAGGGAGGCTGAACGTATGAAGGAGGATCAACACCAGCTTCTGGATTTGCTCTTCCGTCTGATTCCCAGCCTGACTCTCCAGATCAAACTGGGATACTACAATGGCCTCATAGGTTTGTTATTTTTCCCTGAGAACTCTTATTAATCACAGCTCTTTGGATTGGAAAAGAGAGAGAGGCTCATTCTGAGCCAGATTTGAAATAGAAGTTCATGTATGGCTGATCCAAAGATCCCTGGTGTCTATAGGAGGCTGCTTTCTACCAGACACAGTTCTCTCAGGCCGTTTGCTCAAGTGGTATCAAGGATGGCCACCACTAGCAGCAAGCTTGGACTCTGCCAGCTAGCCATCCTGCCTAAATGGTCTTTTCCCCATAGTCTTGGGGATGAAACCATAGAGATGATTGTTTGTATTTCTTGGGTCATCTATCCAGCCCTGAATCATTTGGGTTAAAGAAATGAGATCTCATCATTGACCAGGACTGTGTGACATGCCCAGTGGAGATGGACTCTGGTCAAGGGGTTTCCATAAATGGAAGATGTGGGTTCTATCACCAGAAGAAAGACTGTTGCTCAGCCCCAAACTGGCATGCATTGTGGAAGTGAAATGGTGGCCCTTTCTCCCAACAGGCCAACAGATGGCTGTTAGCCTAGTCATTGGTCCTCTACTGCCCACATGTAAGGATATAGCTCCACCTCTTACATTTCCTCTTCAGAGATGCTCAGAGGTTGGTCTAAGGGTTCTGATAAGTACACTCTAGCTGAGGCACAGAGACAGATTATTTGGGGAAATTTGGAAAATGAAGTTATTTTCCCAGATTTGGAGGAGCTTCAAAAGCCTCCCGGAGAAGGCAATGGCAATCCACTCCAGTACTCTTGCCTGGAAAATCCCATCGATGGAGGAGTCTGGTAGGCTGCAGTCCATGGGATCGCTAAGAGTCGGACTTGACTGAGCGACTTCACTTTCACTTTTCACTTTCATGTATTGGAGAAGAAAATGGCAACCCACTCCAGTGTTCTTGCCAGGAGAATCCCAGGGACGGGGGAGCCTGGTAGGCTGCAGTCCATGGGGTCGCTAAGAGTCGGACTTGACTGAGCGACTTCACTTTCACTTTTCACTTTCATGCATTGGAGAAGAAAATGGCAACCCACTCCAGTGTTCTTGCCAGGAGAATCCCAGGGACGGGGGAGCCTGGTAGGCTGCAGTCCATGGGGTCGCTAAGAGTCGGACTTGACTGAGCGACTTCACTTTCACTTTTCACTTTCATGCATTGGAGAAGAAAATGGCAACCCACTCCAGTGTTCTTGCCAGGAGAATCCCAGGGACGGGGGAGCCTGGTAGGCTGCAGTCCATGGGGTCGCTAAGAGTCGGACTTGACTGAGCGACTTCACTTTCACTTTTCACTTTCATGNCACTAAACAGAAACAGACTCACAGACAGAGAGAACAGAGCTCCGGTTGCCAAGGGTGGGGGGAGGGCAGGATTGGGCTTAGTGGGGTAAGTGGATCCAAACTATTACATATAGAATGGGTGAAAAACAAGGTCCTACTGTATGGCACAGGGAACTATACTTGGTGTCCTGGGATAAATCATAATGGAAGAGAATGTAATATAAATAATATAAAAATATTTTAAAGAGAATGTATATAGGTGCATAATTGAGTCACTCTGCTATACAGCAGAAATTAATATAACATTGTAAATCAACTAGGCTTTAATAAAACTTTAAAAAAAAAGAATGCTGATCAAACTTTGAATCTATAGTGAGGTCAAACCATAAAATAAAGAAAATCAATCTGGATTTGCATCCCTTGAAGATGGGGGTGGGGGAAGCGGATGTTCTAATTAGCAAAGTGCTTTCACTGAGTTATTCATTTCCTCAAAACACTTTTGTTTGTCATCCAGCAAATGTGGATCCCTCACGGGGCTTCTCCTGGAGCAGTAGGGACAGACGAAATTAACCGCTCCTAAAATTAAACACAAGGGCAATGAGTGCTAAAAAAAAAAAAAGAATATAAGGGTCATCACTTTCTGAAATAAATAGTATTTTCCTGATTTTACAGATAAGGAGACTGGGCTTTCAGAGTGAAATACAATAAAACAAAAGAACACACTAAATGTTTACATTTTATTTTTAGTAGGTTCTCAATGTATCCATATGATGTAACATTCAAAAGACATCAAAGGGTGTACAGAGAAAGTTTCCTTTCCACCGGACTCCAGCTTCCTAGAGGCAATCTGTGGTGGGTCTCCAAGCGATCAGATACACACATAATTTTTTCTTTACACAAATTATAGCACTGTTCTGCCCCTTGGGGTTTTCCTCCAACAAATAAATAGACCATACACCTCTTCATTTTATTTTTATTTTTTTGGCTGCACTGGGTCTTTGTTGCAGTGTGTGGGCTTTCTCTAGTTGCCCCCCAAGACATGTGGGATTTTAGTTTACTGACCAAGGATCAAACCTGCGTCCCTTGCATTGGAAGGCAGATTCTTAACCACCAGAACACCAAGGAAGTCCCCACTTCTTTACTTTCTTATGGCCACAAGGCATTTCATGACCTGCTTTAGCCAGTTCCCTATGGACGGTCACTGAGGCAATTTCCTGTCTTTTTAGCACAGACGGTACTGCAGGGACCGCTACATACACAGACTGCTTCACACACATGACAACCTCCCAGAAGGGGAATTTCTAGGTGGNATTCATGGGGTCGCAAAGAGTCGGACACGACTGAGCGACTGAACTGAACTGAACTGATACTCCATTTACAGTTATTGCAAAATATTGGCTATTTTCCTTGTGTTGTACAATACATGTTTGTAGCCTGTCTTAATACCCAATAGTTTTACCTCCCACCCCCTACCCTTATATTGCCCCCAACTGGTAACCTATAGCTCCTCCTCTTTTGTTATATTCATTAGTTTGTTGTATTTTTTTTAGATTTACTTTGGAAAACATTGCCATCAATTTTTGACCGGCCAAAGTCTTGAAGGATTTTGCAGCCAGATCTATCAAGCTTTTCATTTACAATTTTATCCGTTTTTTAAGGCTTAAAATTTCTGTTGTACTCAGCAATCATTTAAACATTCATCTGTGTTTTCTTCCTAGGTGGTTTTAAATTAGACTTTTTACTTTAACATAAATGCAGATTCACATGCAATTATAGAAGATAGTACAGAGAGATCTCTCATATTCTGTACCCAGTTTTTCTCAGTGGTAGCACCTTGCCAAACTATGATAAAATGTCACAACTAGATACTGATATGGGTAATTAAGACAGCATTTGTATCACCTTAAGAATTTCTCATAGAATTTCTAATAGAGCCACAGCTACTTTATCTTACGCTCTCTATATTTAATACCTGACAGCTATTACTCTTTTCTCCATCCTGTAGTGTTATCATTTTGAGTGTTATATAAATGTTATATAAATGTTATATAAGTGATCTTTTGAGATTAGATTTTTTTCACTCAGCATACCTCTCTGGAGATTCATCCAAGTTACCATGTGAATTAATGTTATGCTTCGTTTTATTTCTGAATATATTCCATTGTACGGCTGTACCACAGTTTGGTTAACCATGCACCCATCAGAAGACATTTGATTTCTTTCCAGTTTGGGCTATAATGAATGAAGCTGCTGGAAACATTTCTTTACAGGTTTTTGTGTAAACATATGTTTTCCTTTTTCTGAGATAAGTGCCCAAGAGTATCACTGCTATGTTGTATTGGAGTTGCATGTTTAGTTTTTAGAAAGCTGTCAAGCTGTTTCCCAGAATGAATGTATCATTTTTACATCCCAGCCAGCAGCACATAACGGTCCAGCTTCCTACGTCTTCACTAGCATTTGTCACTGTCATTGTGTTTAGGCCCTCTGACAGATATGTAGTGATATTTCATTATGATTTTAATTTGCATTTCTGTGAAGGTTAATGATATTAAGCTTCTTTCATCTGCTTGTTTGCCTTGTGTATATCCTCTTCAAGTCCTTTGCCCATTTTCTAATTGGATTGTTTAGTTTTTTTAATATTGAGTTCCAAGAGTAAACTCTTAGAACTAAAGTTTACCCTTTAACCATCAAAATAGATGATTACTCCTTTGTTGGATTTCTGGTTTGAAAATATTTTCTCTCAGTCTGTAGATTGTCTTTTCATTCTCATAACAGTATCTTTCAAAGAGCAAAAGTTTTACATTTTGATGAATTGTCATTCATCAGTTTTTCTTTTTGTGGATTGTGATTTTGGTGCCAAAACTAAGCCTCGTCCTAGCTCTTACAGATTTTTTTTTCCTAAAAGTTTTACAGTTTTACTTTTAAACCTCTGATCCATTTTGAGTTAATTATATAAGATGTGAGGTATAGGCCAGAATGTTTTCTTTTTTGTTTGCCTACGATGTCCAATTGCTTCAGCACTATTTGTCAAAAAGATTATCTTTCTCTGTTGAGTTGTTCTTGCACCTTTGCCAAAAATCAGTTGGGTATATTTGGACGAGTCTATTTCTGTTTCTTCTAATCTATCCCATTGATCTGTGTGACTGTACTTCTGCCAATGCCACACAGGCTTAATTATTGTAACTATTTGAGTCTTGAGATCAGACAAATCCTCCACATTCTTGTTTTTCAAAATTGTTTTTGGATATTCTATAGTTGCTTTGCCTCTCCATAAAAATATTCTAATTATTTCGTTTATATTTTGAAGCGATTTTGAGAAGAATTGCATTGACTCGTTTGTCATTTTGAGGAGAATTGGCATCCATACAACTGGAATCTTCCAATTCATAAGCACAGTGTGTCTCTCCATTTATTTAGCTCTTTGATTTCTTAGTTGTGTAGTTTATTTCTTGATTGCATAGTTTTCAGTATACAAGTCTCATACGTGTTTTGTTACATTTACATCAAAGTATTCAGTGTCTTAAGTGATTGGAAGTGGTATTGTTTTTTACATTTCAGTTTCCATATGTTCATTATTAGTATGCAGAAATGTAACTGATTTGTGTGTGTACATATGTGTTTTGCACTTGCATCCTGTGACCTAGTTCTAGATCATTTTTTTAGATTTCTTGAAATTTTTTACATAAGCAATCATGTCATTTGCCAGTAGGAGCAGTTTTATATTTTAATTTCCAATCTGTATGCCTTTTACTTCCTTGCCTTGCATTCTTGTGGTCAGAGCTCCCAGCACTATGTGAAGCAAGAATGGTGAGAACAGACATTCTTGTCTTGTTTCCCATCGCAGAAGGAAGGCATTCAGTCTTTCACCATCAATGATAACTATAGAGCTTTGTGGGGTTTTTGTTTGTTTTTTTTTCTTTAAATTTTTTCTTCATTAAGTTGGAGTAACTCTGCTCTATTTCAATTTATCTAACTTAAAAAAATCATGAACGGGTATTGGATTTTGTCAAATGCCTTTTCTGCATCAAAGGATATGATTCTGTGATTTCCATCTTTAACCTGTGGAGATGCTGGATCATACTAATTGATTTCAAATATTCAATCAGCCATGCATCCCTGGAATAAAACTTAGTGGTCATGATGTATAATTTAAGTACATTGCTGAATTCTATTTGCTAATATTTTGTTTAAAATATGTCTTTATTTACATGAGTAATATTGGACTTTAGGTTTTGTTTTTTTTTGTTCTAGTTTTGTCTGATTTTGGTATCAGGGTGATAATATCACAAAAGGAATTGGGAGTTGTTCCATCCTCTTCTCTTTGGAAAAGATTTTGTATAATTGTTGTTAATTCCTTAAACATTTAGTGAAATTCTCCAGTGAAATCATGTTGGCATGTAGATTTCCTTTCTGGAAAGTTTTAAAACTACAAATTTAATTTCCTTGAAAGTTATCTGACTACTAAATAATCTGTTGCACCGTGGATGAGTTGTGGTAATTTGTGTTTCCTGTTTCATCTAAATTGTTAAATGTATTGTGTGGAGTTGCTGGCAGTATTCTCTTAACTTCCATTTGATGCCTGCAAAGTCTGTAATAATATCTGCATTTTCATTCCTGATGTTGGTAATTTGTGTTTTCCAATTTTTCTTTTGCATGTCTTGCTAGACGTTTTTCAATTTTATTGATATTTTCACAGAGCCGGCAATGCTTCTCTTTGTTCCTTTCTTCTTTCTGCTTGCTTCGCGTTTATCTTGTTCTTTTTTTTTTTTTTAAGTTCTTGAGGTAGAAGCTTATTAATAGGTTAGATGCGATTTTGCCTCTTTTCTAATGCATGCTTTTAACACTGTATATTTTATTCTCAGCATTGCTTTAGCTGTGTCCCACTAATTTTGATGTGTTGTATTTTCAGTTCAGTAAATATATTTTTTTAATTCCTCTTAAGACTTCCTCTTTGCCTGTGAATTATTTAGAAGTGTGTTGTTTAGTTTCCAATATGTGGAGAATTTTCTTTTATCTTTCTGTTATTGATTTCTAGTTTGATTTCATTGTAGTTAGAGAAACTCTGTATAATTTGTTATTTTAAATTTGTTGAGGTTTTGTTTTTGTTTTATGCCCAGGATATGGGTTATTTTTGTTATATTTGGTGGGAACTTGAAAAGAAAGTATATTCAGCTGTCATTAGGTGGAGTGTTCTATATATTTGAACTAGATCCTGTTGCTTGATGGTGTTGTTGAGTTACTCATTTTCTTGATAATTTTCTCAATAGTTCTATTAATTGAGATACAGGTATTGAAGACTCATCTATAATTCTGGATTTTTATATATCTCCTTTTAGTTTTATCAGCTTTGGCTTCACATATTTTACTGTTAGCTGCTGGTCTTTGGAGAAGGCAGTGGCACCCCACTCCAGTATCTTGCCTGGTAAATCCCGTGGACAGAGGAGCCTGGTAGGTTGCAGTCCATGGGATCACTAAGAGTCAGACACAACTGAGTGACTTCACTTTCATGCATTGGAGACGGAAATGGCAACCCACTCCAGTGTTCTTGCCTGGAGAATCCCAGGGATGGGGAAGCCTGGTGGGCTGCCGTCTATGGGGTCTCACAAAGTTGGACACGACTGAAGTGACTTAGCAGCGGCAGCAGCTGGTCTTTGGTAGATATTTTAATTTTATTAGGAGGCAGTTTGCTAGACTTCTTGTTGTTGTTCACTCACGCAGTCATGTCTAACACTTTGCTACTACATGGACTATAGCACGCCAGGCCTCCCTGTCCCTCACCATCTCTAGGAGTTTTTCCAAGTTCATGTTCATTACATCGGTGATGCTGTCCAGCCATCTCATCTTCTGATGCCCTTTTCTTCTTCTGCCCTCAATCTTTTGCAGCATCAGGGACTTTTCCAATGAGTCATTTGTTTGCATCAGATGATCAAAATATTGGAGTTTCAGCTTTAGCATCAGTCCTTCCAGTAAATATTCAGGGTTGATCTTTCTAAGATTGACTGGTTTGATTTTCTTGCTATCCAAGGGACTTACAGAAGTCTTCTCCACCTCCATGGTGCAAAGGTGTCAATTCTTTGGTGTTTTGTCTTCTTTACCTTCCAGCTCTCACAACTGTTCGTGACACTAGGAAGACCATAGCCTTTACTATATGGACCTTTGTCAGCAGAGTATTGTCTCTGCTTTTCAATACACTGTCTAGGTTTGTCATCACTTTCCTGCTAAGAAGCAACTGTCTTCTGATTTCATGGCTGCAGTCACCATCTACAGTGAGTTTGAAGGCCAAGAAGAGAAAATCTGTCACTACTTCCACCTTTTCCCCTTCTGTTTGCCATGAAGGCAATGGCACCGCCACTCCAGTACTCTTGCCTGGAAATTCCATGGACGGAGGAGCCTAGTGGGCTGCACTCCATGGGTTCACTGAGAGTTGGACACGACTCAGTGACTTCACTTTCAGTTTTCACTTTCATGCATTGGAGAAGGAAATGGCAACCCACTCCAGTGTTCTTGCCTGAAGAATCCCAGAAACGGCAGAGCCTGGTGGGCTGCCATCTATGGGGTTGCATAGAGTCAGACACGACTGAAGAGACTTAGCAGTAGCAGTAGCAATGGAGCTGAATGCCATGATCTTAGTCTTTTTTAAAATTTATAATCTTAAGCTGATTTCACTCTCCTCCTTCACCCTCATCAAGTAGTTCTTTAGTTCCTCTTCCTTTTCTTCTATTAGAGTGGTATCATCTGCACATCTGAAGATGTTTGATATTTCTCCTGCCTATCTTAATTCCAACTTGTAACTCATCCAGCCCAGCATTTCTTATGATGTGCTCTGCATATAGGTTAAACAGAGTGACAGCAGACAGCCCTGTTGTACTCCTTTCTCGATCTTGAACCAGTCAGTTGTTCCATACAGGGTTCTAACTGTTGCTTCTTGACCCACATACAGATTTCTCAGGAGAGTCAAAGGCGTTAGCATATTTGATGAAACAGAGATAGATGTTTTTCTGAAATTCCCTTGCTTTCTTTATAATCCAATGAATGTTGGCATTTTGATGTCTAGTTCCTTTTTGAAACTCAGCTTGAACATCTGGAAATTCTTGGTTCACATAATGCTGAAGCCTAGCATGCACGATTTTAATCATGACCTTACTGCCATGGGAGATGACTGCAATTGTCCAGTGGTTAGCACATTCTTTAGTACTACCCTTCTTGGGAATTGGGATGAGGATTGACCTTTTCCAGTCCTGATTTGCCGACATAATGAATGTAAAACCTATGGGGATATTGGTAATTCTCCTCTGCTCTTCCCCAGTAGCATTGGACATCTTCAGACCTGGTGGACTCGTCTTTTGGTGTCATATCTTTTTGGCCTTTTATACAATTCATGAGGGTCTTATGGCAAGTATAACAGGGTGATTTGCCATTCCCCCTTCCAGTGGATCACTTTTTGTCAGAACTCTTTGCTATGACCTGTCCAACTTGGGTGACCTTGCACAGCGTGGCTCATAGCTTCATTGATTTACTCAAGTCCCTTCACCATGACAAGGCAGTGATCCATGAAGGGGCTATTAGACTTAGTTGGCCAAAAATTGAATTTTCGTTGTATTGCAAAATCTTTTTGAAATCCATCCAGAAATTATATTATTTTCTCCCTCCCATTTATCCTAAAATAAAGCCTGCTTTAGCATAACAATTTATTTCTTAATTGTTCTTGGATGTTGATATTCAAAGTTCCAAGAGGGGAATGAAATGGCTGAGTTCTCTGTGATAAGACCTAAGAGTTATGTGATATTGGAGTAATTGGCTGTAAAATACCTATAGTTTCTGCTACTGAAACATTAGTGTCATTTCTTTTAGGTAAAAATAAATAAATTAATAAATAAGCTTCTGTTGATGCAGAGCTTTTGGAAATTGTGAGTTTTACAAAAGATGTCAGCAAAATGATTAAAAACATGAGATTTAGTGGCAAAGTTTGGGCTTTGATCCCTTTTACCTGTGCAGCTATAGAACAGTTGTGTCAAGTATCTAGTAGTGTCATTACCTATGAAATGGGAGTGAATCCTTTCAGGATTGTTTAAAGGATCCAGTGAGTAACCTAGTGCCTACCCCTCACTAAGTGTTTTTATTGTTTTTATTTGTAAAAGGAACAGCACTAATGAGTTTGGACCTGGCTTTATTTCCAGACCTAAAAAGTTTCCCACTATAAGTACTGTTTCCTTTCAGTTGACATGGATTCATTCTGTTTCTTCCAAGACTTTGAGAAGGAAAGTGTGGTGGCTGGGACATAGTTAGTCAACTTCACCAGTTCATGTTTCTTTGTGGATCAGAAACATCATCTTTAGAAAGTGAAAGCATTTTCATAGAAAGTGTACTCACATGTTTCATCACGCTAACTGGCCATGGTGCAGATAATCTGCCTATTTCACTGGGTACACCCTAATCATTGAGACTTTGAACCATGTCCCATGCCAGGTATTAGAACCAAATGCCGTGTAGATTATCCAAATTCAGCTTTGTAATTATTGCTACTGATCAGACATGTTGAAAATTAGGAGCAAAACTGATTTCTCCTTTAAAGTAGTATAAAGAATTTTTTTAAAACCCAACAATCGTAATGATTGGGAAAGCCTCAGAGGCAGAGCAGTTTTTATGAAGACTCACTGAGTTATCTTAGTTTTGTAGTGACTTTCTCTCTGTGGGTTTCATTTTAATTCACCTTGATTTAAACAGAGACAAGGGGACAAGAGAAAGAAAAGCCAGTTGGCAGGAAACCTCTACATCCTCCATTAGGTATTTGTTTCCATTTGACACAATACACAGTTGGGAGTCTTCATGGTGTTATCAGGATTTTTTTTTTTAAGGGAAGAAAGATCTTGGTTAAATTTGGCAAAACACTGAATAGGTCCAGGGGTTCCAGAAGCTTTGTGATGGCTTTCCAAGGCCTTACAAATATTTTAAAATAGTACTTGGGGACCAAAACACACCCTTTGGCTGATGACCTCATTATCTTTACTGATACCCCTTTACTTTTATCTTTTTCTATTGCTCTCTGTATCAAAGCCCAAGTGTCTGAGGCAGACACTTACCCCTCAGCCCTCAGGATCTGACTCCCAGGACTCATAGCGAAATGTGTTTGTTTGTTTGTTTTTTTAAATTGAGTATAGTTGGTTAATAATATATTAGTTTCAGATGTATAGCATTGTGATTCAGTATTTTTGCAGATTATACTCTATTATAAGTTATTATAAGATAATGGCTATAATTCCCTAGGCCATACAATATATCCTTACTGACTATCTAGTTTGTGTATAGTAGTTTGTGTCTGTTAATCCTATATCCCTCATTTGTCCTTCTCCCCTGTGGTAATCACATGTTTGTTTTCTATATCTGAATCTGTTTATGTTTTGCATATATGTTCATTTGTGTTATCTTTCAGATTCCGCGTATGAGTGATATACAGTATTTTGTCTTTCTCTCATTTCACGAAGCATAATATTCTCTAGATTCATCCACTTTGCTGCAAATGGCAGAATTTTTGTTTTAATAGCTGAATAGTTTTCTGTCTGGGCTTCTCTTGTGGCTCAGCTGGTAAAGAATCCACCTGCAATGTAGGAGACCTGGGTTCAATCCCCAAGTTGGGAAGATCTCTTGGAGAAGGCAAAGGCTACCCAATCCAGTATTCTGGCCTGGACAATTCCATGGACTGTATAGTCCATGGGCTCACAAACAGACACAACTGAGTGACTTTCACATACACAGAATGTGTGTGAATGCCACATCTTTGTCAGTTGACGGGCACTTAAGTTGTTTCTATGTCTTGACTGTAGTAAATAGTGCTGTTATGAACACTGGGGTGCATGTATGTTTTCAAATTAGTGTTTTTATTTTTTTCCAAAGATATACCCAGGAGTGGACTTACTGGCTCGTTTGGTAGTCCCCTATTTTTAGTTTTTTGAGGAACCATCATACTGTTTTCCATAGCAGCTGCACCAATTTGTATTCCTACCAACAGTGTACAAGGGTTCCCTTTTCTACACATCCTTGCCAACATTTGTTATCTGTAGACTTTGTTGATGGCCATTCTGACAGGTGTGAGGTGATATCTCATTGTTTGGATTTGCATTTCTGATGATTAGCGATGTTCATCCTCTTTTCATGTGCCTATTAGCCATCTGTATGTCTTCTTTGGAAAAACGTCTAGTCAGGTCTTCTGCAGGGAAATGCAATTTGGATCACTAGGTAGTGAGGCCCATGGGCAAGAGAAATTGATTCCCCCACAAACTGGAGGGAGGCAATAGTATTTTGAAAATAGCAAACAGCTTTCAAAGGTACCTTCTTCAGGGAAGGAGTTATCCCCATCAAGAAGCTTTTATTAAGTGACTAATGGAGTCTGATGCTCCCAGGGCCCTCTTCCTGTGGGAACAATTCATTTTCTTTAACTACTTATCCCAATAAGAATGTGTGTGGCCTGAACTTCAACTCTACTGAGCTCTTATATGACTGTGGCATTATTTATTGTAGGTATTTCAAGACACAAAAGGATTCCAACAATTAACACAGATGTTGGCACAGTGGTTAGGAGACAAACTGCTGATTGGCTTCACCTGCTGGCTTTGGGCATCCCCTGGCAATCAACTAAGCAGGTGATTAAATGACAGGTGTGCTGAGGACGGGGCCAGCCCTCTGTCCACAGGGCCAGTTATTCATTATCTGCAGGTGGTCATGCCTGAGTGAGTCAAAGTTACAGGTCATGGGCGGAGGGGGGCGGCAGTGGGAGGTGAGAGTAACTTCCTACAGTCACCTTTGAGAGCCTGTGCTGCTTGGGGGAAGGGGGACCTGCAACAAATAGCCTGTGCTATAGATTTGAATAAAACCACATTCTTGCCTGAGCAGTAGACTTCAGTGTTAAAGATCCTAGTAAGCGAGGGGTTTTCAAGTCACAATTCTGAGGTAGAAGAAATTGCACAATATAATTCTTAAGTGATTTACAATTTGCCTTTCAGGTATGTTTTATTTCAGTTCTGCATGAAGCTGAGTCTCAGAGCTGCTCTTGGGAGCCACGGAGTCTTTGCTGGCTCTGTTCTCCAGCTCCAGCCAGGTCTGGAGGAGGACCAAGTAGACCAAATGGCAGGACCTAGCCAGTCCACCTTGGGGCCTCACAGAGCCAGTGAAATTATCTGCAGTGCTTAATGTCAAGTTAGCCAAGCATCTCGAGGCCTGGGATCCCAGTTGGCTGGGACTCCCAGCAGGAGTGATACAGCTGGCTGGCTTGACAGTGCCTGCCTAGCGATACCCAGTTCCTACACTCTCTCTAACCTCCTTACTTAGAGTCGTATTTTCCCAACTGTGGGTTATGACCCAGTGGTGAGTTGTGAAACTGATTGAGTGGTTTACAATAAATATTGCAAAAAAGTGAAATTCGTGAGAGGGTCAGGATTCTTCACAGGTATTACAGACTGTTTCCTGAATGCCAGGTGTTTGTTTTCTGGGTAACAAGATAAAATAGATCCCTTTACTGTGGGTCAAAAGTTCAAAGTTACTGGACTTTTCTTCTAGCAATGACTTTTTCCTCTAGAAGATCCCTACAATATACACCCCTCAGAAAGAAGGGTTGCCAGTCCCCCAAATTTGGGCACATTTCATCTACCTTTAAAGGGAAGAGACTAGTGAGAACACTAGTCAACCTGTCAGTTTAAGGTTAATGTCCTTCTGGTGTCCTCTGAATTCAGAAGGGCTGAAGGTTTCTGAGCAAGAGAATGATGGAAATGGTTTGGGAACATCTCAGTTGTTACTGCTGTACAGACAGGAAGAGTTGTTACAAACCACCCCAACACTTAGTGGCTAATTAAGTTGGGCCCATTTTATTTTGCTGAGGAATTAGATGAGTTAAGAATCAGGACAGAGCACAGCAGTCATGGCTGGTCTCCATTCCTTAATGTCAACCTTGGGCAGGAAGACTTGACAGCTGGAGGTAACCTGACCTCTGGGGGGTTGGAATCACCTAGAGGGTCTTCATTTAAACATCTGTTACCCAACCAGACTTGGTGAAGGAATGTACAATGTTTATTACAGGGCACCAAGCAAGGAGTCCCAGAGAAGGCGATGGCACCCCACTCCAGTACTCTTGCCTAGAAAATCCCATGGATGGAGGAGCCTGGTAGGCTGCAGTCCATGGGGTCACTGAGAGTTGGACACGACTCAGTGATTTCACTTTCACTTTTCACTTTCATGCACTGGAGAAGGAGATGGCAACCCACTCCAGTGTTCTTGCCTGGAGAATCCCAGGCAGGGGGGAGCCTGGTAGGTTGCTGTCTATGGGGTCGCACAGAGTCAGACATGACTGAAGCGACTTAGCAGCAGCAGCAGCAAGCAAGGAGTTCAGGTCAGCTAGTGGTCAAAACACCAGATCTCCCAGAAGGGTTTTAGGAAGCGTTTTTTAAAGGCAAGGTGGGGGGATGGGGCACAGGGACTGTGATCAGCTCGAGCACAATTCTGATTGGCTGATGGTGAGGTAATGGGGTGGTGTCACAGGATTTGATATCATCCAGTAGATCTGGACTACATGCTCATGATGATCAAGTAGTTAATTTCTTCTAGTTACTGGGGGTTTTAGCATCTGTAAAAAAAAACCCCAGAAAATGTGCCTCAGATGCTATTTATTATCTAAGTGCTTTAGGAAGAAATTAAAGCAGAGGATATGGGGGAGGAGTCTATCCCTTGAAGGCCCCATAGGGTCCTAGCTCTGCTCCATTACACATCAAGCGATTAATGTTCCCTGTCAGTGAAACCTCAGCTGAAGCTGTTAACCAGAGCACTGCATGGCAAACAGACTGTCAGAAAGCATTTAGCTAATTATTAGACAAAACAATGAAGAACATCACTGCTGAAGGCCTCCCCTTGTGTGAGCCACTGAATAGTCCCTACAAACAGGAAGATTCTGAAGCAAGAGATGGTGTCGACTTTACTCCCTTCCAGAAAAGATCTACCCAGGCAGGAAATGGTGGCACTCAGGGGGAGGGGAAGGGAGCAGAAGTAAAATGGTTATGTTTCAGAATGGAAGGTAAAAGAGGGGACTTGGCCACCTAATAAGAAAGGATATCCAGTTTTGAAAAACAGACAGGCTGTCATGCAAATGAGGCTTTCAGAGACAATTTGGTAGGAAATGGGATCCTATTACAAGATTACAAGACAGTGTTCACTCTCCCAGACTGGAATAATCAATCCTCTTAATCTAGCTGCATTCATTTGGATAATCTGCAAAATCATGTTTGTGGACTTTTAACAATGGCAGAGACAATTCCTGGAGACTCTGATATTGACAGATCTCTAAAGCTAGTCGTTAACTTGAGCTGGCCAGAGTGGTGGCCACTAATAGCTGGGAATGTCCTGGGTCCTGCTGTCAGGTAGAGTGGAGGGGAAAGGGCAGAAGGCCGTTTGTAGACTCCCTGAGAGGACTGGACACAAAATACACCAGTATTTTTGCACTGTTTTGGTATCTTGACACATAGGGACCTCCTATGTAACTAAGTCAGTAATACTTAAGGGACTCTCTCAACCTTCCTGGGGTGTCACACCCCTTTCCCCAGTTACTTCTGTGCCCCCCTTGGGCCCTGGTAGAGGCATTACATTGCCTACTCTATCCCCAGTGAGGATCACTGGGCTGCTTCTCCCCTGGCCTTTCCCTAGCTCCCCATTTCCTCCTTTTGATCTCAGGTGGCCTTGACCTGCAGAGGCTTGAAGCAGGATTTTGGTTCTGTAGTCAGATGTTGAAGTCAAGCCAGCAGGGAGAGTTCTGAATCCTAGCCACTAGACCTCTAGGGACCAGTGACAAGATCCTGGGCTACCGACTCTGTAGAAATGAATTCTCACAAAGGGATGGAAAGTAGTGAAACAAGTAAAGTATTTTTTAGGAGGAAAAGTGTAGAGGTGGATAGACACACGGTAAACTCAGAGAGAATCACACCCTCGTGGAAGTTTGAATCACTTATACGGGGTATTTCCTCTGGGTTTCCTTTAGCTAATCATCTTGCTTTGCCTGGTTCTGAATTTATCTCAGGGTCCTCCCCTGTGTTCATGTGTCAAGATGGATTCTAGAGAAGAGGCCTCTGGGCAGGTTGACGGCAATTATTATGAGATGATGCCACCTCCTCTTTGACCTTGGAGGAGCATTTCCGCGCAGGTATAGTCAAGAAGGTCTCCTTGACTTCAAGAATGAGGAACATGTGGTCTCTTACTTGGGCAGGCTCAGCTTCTCCTTCCTGTGATTGTCTTCTCCTTGGAGTATCTGTCCACAGGAGACAAACTCCAGCTGCTCAGCCTGGAGCCCATCTAACTCCAGCCTCACTTTTTCCTCCAGGAACTTTCTGGCTCTCCTATGGCCCCTGGAGAGAAGTTACCCCACTTGCAGAGTCCCTGCACCTCATGAAGCAGCCCCTATGTGGCTAAGGCAGAGCTGGCAGCCAAGGTCACAGAAATCAAAGCACAGGGATTTATTCCTTCCACGCCTTCTGGAGCTGCACTCACACAAACTTCCTAAAGTTGCTGATTTGCATCTAAGGACCAGTGGGCAGTGCCAGGCTGCATCCCTGGACACCACCACAAGTGTCATCCATGCTCCAGGGAGGGCCTTCTCCCCCCGCCACCATTCTCTTTCCCTTCCCCCTCCTGTGTAGAACACCACCTGATGGTCCTGGGGTAGGGCATCAGGGGTCAGGGCATATAGAAGAGTGGCTGAAGCAGGATGGCAGGACACACGGGGCAAGTGTGGAGCCCTTTGCCAGGGTCCACAGAGGCCTGGGTTTGACAATGCATTTCAGGGCATGATCAAGCCACAACCTCTTTGTCCTCCTGGGTCCCACCAAGTGGGGGCTCCAGAGTTGGACTTACTTTAGTTGCTTTTATTTTGGGGTGGAGGAGGGGGCAGAAGAACAAAATCTGGCTCCTCAGTGGGTTTTTTTCTTTTAACGACCATCTCAGAGGGACCAATTCCACTGCGAATCTTCATTAACACACCCATGAGTGCTCTCTGATTCATGGCTGCTGCTGCTGGTGGGAAACCATAACCTCCGCTGTGAGAGCAGATCAGCTCCAGTAAATGCATATGTTAATACCGTTGATGGAGCGTTGCATGTTCCTCTAAGAAAGACGGTAACATATCAGTGCTGTCTGTGTCAATGCTTAAAAAAAAATAGAGTGGAGAGAACAACAAAAAACAAAGCCTTTCATTTGCATCATTTATAGTCAGTATTTAATAGATGGAAGCAGTTGGTTGGTCATTCCAGCCATGCCGCCCGGACCCCTGTGCCCTGCGTTATTCAGTGAGCTCCTTGGCAGAATCTAGTGTGGAGACAGACTAGGGCATCTGAGTTTGGAAGGCCATGCTGGCTTCCTGAAGGGGTGCTCTTGGTCTGTCATTTCCTCTTTAGGACAAACTTGATATGCCATCTACTGTCTGCCATGTTGGTGGCACTCCTGAGGATTTACCCAGTTGAGACACCCTGTAGGGGCTCCCTGGAAGTTTTGCATGGCATCAAACAATTTAGCAGCTTTAGCCCCTGCCCTCTTGGATAGAGATCAGTCAGTTTGTTTCCCCAGCAAAGCTGCTGGAATTGGCCTGACAAGCATCATATTCCACATTTAACCTACAAGGTGATCACTTTCAATCTTATTCTAGAGGAATTAATTCAGACCTCTGTTGCATGGTACTCAGAATGCTAGGTCTTGGAAAGAACGTGGTACCAACCGAAAGTGTAGATTTGTGACCACTATATGAGATTTCTTGATTCATTTCTTCTCCCTGGCTTAAGCTGACTTGAGGTAGTATTTCTGTCTTCTTCAGGAAAAAGTGGTTAGTTTAGTTCTTTAGACTTTAAGTTACTGCCCATCAGGAGGGCAGGAAATATCTTTGGCATGATTAACTGGTTGCAGTGGAAAATGAGACTTTAAAATTTGGGCATCTTTCATCTGATTTTCTAGTGTTTGCAGTGCTAAACAGCAATTCAGCCAAGTGAGTTTAAAGATCTGATTGGCTTTGTTAAAGACTGTGAATCAGGCAGCATCTCTTTCAGCAACAGAGAGGAGCTTTGCTGAGCTGTAGAAAAGGAAAGGTTTTAAAGATAGAAAGGAGACAGAAAAGGAAATTATTATCAAAGAATGCATTGTTTCAGGCAAAGTCACCCTAAGGGGAATGGAAGGGCCATCAGCAGATTGCCTCACTAGTGCTGACCAGGTAATTCCAGATTGACTGGTTTAAAGGTTATATCCTGGAATGGGAAGTGAGACTTCAATTAGATTAGGTATTAAGTCTTAGTTTGCTGACATGGGGCTTAGCACAAGTGACTCCATTTTGGCCCTATTTCTTTTTAACAGTTACCCCTTTTGATCAGACTCTCAGCTTAACCGAGAGATGTGACCAGAATTTAAGTCATTAGCAGCACTCTCAGCTATTATTCTGTAGTTTTGCAGCTTTTACTGATCCTCTGTGTGACATTCACAGATCGTGAGGTTTTTTGCCGAGTCTCTGATATTCACAGGGTCATGACTTTGGGTCTATAATTTTTTTAAAGTCAGTCTTTCTCTTCATTCCTTTACTGATGGTCCATTCTTAGGGAGGTCATTTGTTGCTGGTTAGTGGCTACGGAGACACATTTAAAGCTTTTTGAGAGAATAGAATGTACCAAGGAGACCACTATTATTATTAGCAGGATAATTTCCAGTGTCTGCACTTTGGAGCCATGGTCCCCAAGACCCAAATTAAAATCAAGTAAGTCAAACAAAGACCCCACAGAAGGGGTCACTTTTTAAGCCAAGGGGCTTGTTCAGTGATCTTACGCAGCTGAGTTTCAACTTCCCTAGAAGTGTTATCCAAGGTACAATAAGTAGTGTTGGTCACAGCACAAATTCCTCCTTGCTCAGCGAAAAGGTCTGTCATATTATCAAGAATAGCTTGGGCCAGAGAGTTGACGGATTTTTGTAGGGAGTTACTGCCTTAACAGATTTCACAACACTTCGAGTTAAGGGGAGACTCTTGATCATAGCCTTGTGTACATTAACTTCTACCTAGGACTGTAGGACCTCGTTAGAAGAAGCAAATCAGAATTGTGAATGCTTCCTAGTAATTCATTTGAATCTGCAACTTAGGACTGGAAAGGTGATAGCCATAGAGGCCAGTTAAATCTTAAAGGTCTATAGGCCACACGGGCAGTTTTATTCTGATTACCCACCCTCCTTTGTGTCCCTTTTTTTGTGTGTGTAGAGCTTAGATGCAAAGTTCCCCAGGTTTGGGATTATTAACCAGAGATGGGACCGATCAGAGTTTTGGGGTGGAAGTTTGAAAGGTGACCCCCCCGCCTTTTCCTTCAGTTCAGTTCAGTCGCTCAGTCGTGTCTGACTCTGCAACCCCATGAATTGCAGCATGCCAGGCCTCCCTGTCTATCACCATCTCTTGGAGTTCACTCAGACTCCCATCCATCAAGTCCATAATGCCATCCAGCCATCTCATTCTCTGTCGTCCCCTTCTCCTCCTGCCCCCAATCCCTCCCAGCATCAGAGTCTTTTCCAGTGAGTCAACTCTTCGCATGAGGTGGCCAAAGTACTGGAGTTTCAGCCTTTTCCTTAGCAATAAACTAAAAAAAAAAAAAAAAAAATTATACACCCAAATTTATAAAACTAAAAAATAATTATAGACCCAGTTACCTGGGAGATAGGGATAATGGTATTATCTTTTATGCTGATGCCAGAGTAAAGGAAAGAGAAGAGGAAAGGGTTTCATAGTTAAAGTATGAAGTCTTCATCTGATGTCTTGGGAGGGAAATAATCTACCTGAATGTCAACTACTTTCCTTCCTGGTCAGTTTGGTTTGGAGGTCTCCAGCACCTGCACAGGACCAGGTGTCAGGGGGAACCCTCTTCAGCTGTGAGGTGTCTCCCTGAAGTTTCACTGCCATCTGGGTAGTAAGGAGGACCTGAGATAGCCCCTTCCAAAGAGATTCAAGGGCAGTCTTTGCACTTAGTGATTCCAAATCAAAAGAGTGGGAGAAAATTGGAAGCATGAGTTTGGAGAGTTGTAGCCAGATAATTTGGAGAAGGCAATGGCACCCCACTCCAGTACGCTTGCCTGGAAAATCCCATGGACAGAGGAGCCTGGTAGGCTGCAGTCCATGAGGTCGCTAAGAGTAGGACACAACTGAGCAACTTCACCTTGAATTTTCACTTTCATGCATTGGAGAAGGAAATGGCAGCCCACTCCAGTATTCTTGCCTAGAGAATCCCAGGGATGGGGGAGCCTGGTGGGCTGCCATCTGTGGGGTTGCACAGAGTCAGACATGACTGAAGCAACAGCAGGAGCAGCAGCAGCCAGATAATTGAGGAAATTAGAAGAATTCAGGATTCAGTCTAGTTGACAGATATATGACAACACCTCAAAGATAATTAACAAAATCAGAATCTACAAAAGTGCCAACATAATTTTTANTGACTGAAGCAACAGCAGGAGCAGCAGCAGCCAGATAATTGAGGAAATTAGAAGAATTCAGGATTCAGTCTAGTTGACAGATATATGACAACACCTCAAAGATAATTAACAAAATCAGAATCTACAAAAGTGCCAACATAATTTTTATCTCTATAATCACACCCATTTTTCCAAGGGTAATCACTGTAAAACTAATTTGTTTGCATGAAACTTGACTTGATTATTTATTTTGTAATATAAATTTATTTTAATTGGAGGTTAATTACTTTACAATTTGTATTGGTTTTGCCATCCATTGACTTGAATCCGCCATGAGTGTACATGTGTTCCCCATCTTGAACCCCGCTCCCACCTCCCTTCCCATCCCATCCTTCTGGGTCATCCCAGTGCATAAGCCCCGAGCACCCTGTATCACGCATCAAACCTAGACTGGCGATTCGTTTCACATATGATATTTTACATGTTTCAATGTCATTTTCCTATATCATCCCACCCTCACCCTCTCCCACAGAGTCCAAAAGACTGTTCAGTACTTCTGTGTCTCTTTTGCTGTCTCGCATACAGGGTTATCATTACCTTCTTTCTAAATTCCATATATATGCGTTAGTATACTGTATTGGTGTTTTTCTTTCTGGCTTACTTCACTCTGTATAATCGGCTCCAGTTTCATCCACCACATTAGAACTGATTCAAATGTATTCTTTTTCATGGCCGAGNGAACATCTTTGATTAGAAGATCCCAGGTTTTAAGCTTTCTGGCTTCCACTCATTTTCTTTGTAACCTGACCCAAATAGGTTCAGTGTGTAATGTATGCTAACCTTTTTATCAATAAAGAATAAAGCCAGCGGCCCCCACCCCATCGACCTCAGTATATGGTTAGAATATCAGATTGGCAGGTCTTCTCACTTATATTGTTCAGCTACCATGTGCCAGATATTGTGCCAGTCACTGCAGATGTAGAATGGGACAAACCCAGCCTCTAATCCCATGGAGCTTTCATGGCCGAGAAGACAGGCATGAAAGACTGTTGTTCCAAGTTCAATGTCCAAATTACAGAGTGTGGCAAAGAAGCATGGGGTACACCTAAAAACTTTTTATCCTACTTGCATCTGTTTATTTGTTCTTAACAATGACTACTCACAAAAACATCTTCCCTGGTGGGTCAGACGGTAACTGCAATGTGGAAGACCCAGGTTTGATCCCTGGGTCTGGAAGATCCCCTGGAGAAGGAAATGGCAACCCACTCCAGTACTCTTTCCTGGAAAATTCCATGGGCAGAGGAGCCTGGTAGGCTACAGTCCATGGGGTATCAAAGAGTCGGACACAACTGACCAATTTCACTCACAAAAATGTCAAGGACATAAGACAATGTCAGTCTTTATCCTTAGTTATCTTCCTGGCTGACAAATTTTGTGATAGAGNGCAGAGGAGCCTGGTAGGCTACAGTCCATGGGGTATCAAAGAGTCGGACACAACTGACCAATTTCACTCACAAAAATGTCAAGGACATAAGACAATGTCAGTCTTTATCCTTAGTTATCTTCCTGGCTGACAAATTTTGTGATAGAGATAGCACAAACTTATTATAAAATAAAAGTATTATATTTCATGCCAATAACTCGAAAGACATGCTTAAATTAAACCAACAAGCTTAAACTAGCTTTACTACCTAATATTTTCCCAGATTGTATGAACTTGGAATTCATTTGGGTTAGTTTCTATTATATTTCTGATAATTTATATTAATATAAACACTTAATTTTCAATTTGAGTTCTTTTACAAATTAATTGTTTTGCATTAATATGT
Source organism: Neotragus pygmaeus (assembly GCA_006410875.1). Classification (NCBI taxonomy): domain Eukaryota; kingdom Metazoa; phylum Chordata; class Mammalia; order Artiodactyla; family Bovidae; genus Neotragus; species Neotragus pygmaeus. The sequence continues at coordinate 327,420 of SJYV01004701.1, forward strand.
AAAGGTAGAAACATACCACATATTTACATCATATAGATAGACACACATAAACATATAGAGAGATGTAAACACTTATCTTAGAGCTTCTGTTTTACTAGTTTACAAAAGAATTTGAATCTAAGTGATTTTTCTGGCAAATGAAATAAATAAGTCAAAGTTACCTGCTTGGAAAGCTAAAGTAAAGTTTCAAATGATGCCCCACCCTCTACCCTTTCGTTTCCTGATAAGAATCACTTCTCTGAAATTGGTATATTAAAATTTACATCTCAGAGGCAGAAGGAAGAAACCCCAAAATCTTCCCCGTTAAGATAAATAGGGCAGGTTTCAGTTGAGTTCAGCCGCTCAGTCCGTTGGTAAGTTGGCAGCATGCCTGGCAGCATGCCAGGCTTGCCTGTCCCTCACTGTCCAGGGCAGATTTGGGATTGCCGGGAGAAATATCAATAACCCCAGATATGCAGATGACACCACCCTTATGGCAGAAAGTGAAGAGGAGCTTAAAAGCCTCTTGATGAAAGTGAAAGAGGAGAGTGAAAAAGTTGGCTTAAAGCTCAACATTCAGAAAACAAAGATCATGGCATCCGGTCCCATCACTTCATGGGAAATAGATGGGGAAACCATGGAAACAGTGTCAGACTTTATATTTTGGGGCTCCAAAATCACTGCAGATGGTGACTGCAGCCATGAAATTAGAAGACGCTTACTCCTTGGAAGAAAAGTTATGA
>SJYV01004701.1:329179-506802 GCA_006410875.1 Neotragus pygmaeus
AAAGACTGTGATGCTGGGAAGGGTTGGGGGCAGGAGGAGAAGGGGATGACAGAGGATGAGATGGCTGGATGGCATCACGGACTCGATGGACATGAGTCTGAGTGAACTCCGGGAGTTGGTGATGGACAGGGAGGCCTGGCGTGCTGCCGTTCATGGGGTCGCAAAGAGTCGGACACGACTGAGCAACTGAACTGAACTGGAGAAAGGAACAGGTGAGCTTTGGTCAGGCCTCTGGAGCTACATTTGTAGTTATGAAAATACTTTAAAATAAGGACAGTTGCTTTTAATTCAGTGAGGAATTAGGTTGTAACTTAACTGATATCATGAGTTTTGTGCTCAGTCGCTCAGTTGTGTCTGACTCTTTGCGACCCTATGAATGGTAGCCCATCAAGTTCTATCCATGGAATTTTCCAGGCAAGAATACTGGAGCAGGTTGCCATTTCCTACTCCAAGGGATTTTTCCTAACCCAGGGATTGACCTGGATCTCTTGCATCTCTTGCATTGGCAGACGGATTCTTCACTCTGTGCCACTGGGAAGCCCCCATGCTATACTTGATCTTAGCCGAAAGGCCACGAAGCGATCATAGGTTGATTCACCCAAAAATCCTTTGCGAGATATTTAGAACCCTTTCTATTCACCACCCCCAACACACTGGGTACTTACTTTACTTTTAACTTAGAAGAGAAGGCCTAAAGAATTCCTTTCAGGCTCTGAATATCAGCTTCCAATTTGGCCAAATTTTGGTTCATAAAATTTTATTGAATTATTTAAAACATCTTACCAAGTTTTAGCCAGGACATACTGCCAATAAATATTTCTGGCAATATTAACCAACCTTTGGATTTAAGAGGTGTCCCCAAGCTGGGTGCAAAAGATATTTTTCTCTCTCTGTGGGGAACTGTAGACAGAGATCCAGGAGAACTGACTTTGGCAAGGATTCCCACCCTTAGCCAACTTTTGCCTGTTTTCTCAGCAACCTATTTGTAGGCTCCAAATGGGATTTAAAATAATTTAGGTGTTTTTGTTTTTGTTTTTGTTTTTGTTTGCTGTTTAAGGGAATAATGCAGCAGTTTACCAGAAAATTACTCAGAGATCCTTCATCTCCAGGAAGAGTCTGATTGAGGGGACTCTTACAGATAAAGGAGCATCAGTAAGGACATTAACTTGATACAGACTTGTTTATTGTCTTGAGGAATCTTCAAAGTAGAAAGACAGTTCATACAGAGGGTTAGCAGAATGAATACTCAAGTAAAGGAGTATAGATGGGAGCAGTGGGAATTAACATCAGCCCTGTAAGTCTTTCATTTTAGGTACCTCTCATAACTTTAATTTTTTTTTTTTTTTTTTGTAATTTTTTGTAATGGATCTTTCAAGGCAGGTGTTTTGGAATTTTGAAGCCTTTTGGAGGCTTTTGCATACCGATTAAAGTAGGTGTCCCTTGCTTTTATGTGCTCTTTTTAAATTGTTTTATCTAATTAGAAAACTACCTCACTAGCCCCAACCAGGTAATTCCATGGTAACTGGTGAAAGGCCACATTCTTGGGAGAAGGGGTGGGTCGAGACTGCTGTGAGGTTAGGTATTTGGTCTTGCTTTGCTGACATGGGGCTTAGCACAAATGATTCCATTTGGGGTCTGTTGTTTCTTTTTAATAGCAGCATTAAAGGATTGAAGATGTGTTCCCACAGTTAAAAGTTTTAAAGTCCTCTAGTGGAAACAGTGTTTTGGTTCAGAAGGGATTAGGACAGTTCCAGGTGACTGTGATCCAGCTTGATCACTGTGACGTTTCATTAGAGGTGTACCTGCTGGAAAAGGAAGCTGTCACATGTTTCAGTGAAGCTATGTTATCTTAAAGAAAGGAAAAAGTGTCCAGTGTCTTCAGACACATAAAAGCATAGAAAACAAGGTTCTGTAGCATATTAGGAGATCTGTGGCTCTTTGGCCCTTTCTTCAGTCATTTGTAGCCAATTCTGTCATAATTGACCAGGAACCGAGACACCATCCCAAAATACCTGCTTCTTGTAGCTGGGGCCAGTGTCCTTCATAAAAGATATGCATTTGTGTATCTGTGTGTGTGTGTGTTATTTGGCCTTAAACTATAGTAAAATACTTGGGAAAATGGAAGCATCTTTGCTTTCCTGTCTGGGTTAGTCTTTAGCAAATATTAGAATAAGTTACTTTCCCCTGGCTATGTATATTCTGCTGATGGAAAATAGAGGGCAGGTTACTGTGAGCATAAAGGGATGTGACAAGCATAAAACCAGCCTTCTGAGGGTTCCTGTGTTTCATGCCAGTGCCAAGGTCTCTTGCCCAGGTTTTTAATTTGAGCATAGCTCGTGAAATATGGGGTCTTTGCATGCTGCTATAGACCTCGAGGTTTTGCCTAAGAATGTAGATCTGGTAGCTGGAGCAGCAGGGAGACGTGCAAGGAGTGGGGAGTTGGAGTGGTTGTGATGAGGAACATGGAGACTCTTTTAAGGCAGGGAGTGGACTTTTGGGAACTGGCCTGGCTTCTTTATGAGCCCCTTTTATATGAGAGTTTTTCTTTCTCTCATATCTTTTCCCTTATCAGTAGGCAGTGAGAACTCTGTACCCTTAACTGGGAGGGAATAACAGGGGGGAAAAAAAAAGGCTTTCTCTGCTCACAGTACTCCTGACACCACGCACTTCCCTAGTTCTCTGTGGACACCAACAGAGTGACCTGCAACTCAATTCAATTCTGATGCTACTCAGACTTAGTGCAGAGCCCTCAGGCTAAAGGCTCGGTCCCGCAAGACTGTCCCCCACTGCAGACACTAGTCATAAGTGGTGTGTTTGTTCCCAGATTACTCTCACTTCTGCCCAATTTGGTTACCAACCAGGGGTTCCCATGACCCCTTCCTCAAGTTAGAGTATTTACTATAACAGTTCATAGAGCTCAGAAAAATTCTTTGCTTACATTTTTCAGTTTCTTATAAAGGATGTTATCAAAGATACAAATGAACAGCCAGATGAAGAGGTACACAGGACGAGGTCTGGAAGGGCCCAGAGTTAAGAAGTTGCTGTCCCAGTGGAGTTGGGATATACCTGCCTTCCAGCACCTGAGTATGCTCACCAACCTAGAAGCTCTCAGATCCCTATCACTGATGGTTTTTATGGAAGTTCCATGACATAGACATGGTTGAGTAAAGCATTGGCCATTGGCGATTAAGTCCATCTTCATATACTCTAACCTTCCTAGGGGTCAGAGGTGGGGAGGGGGCTGAAAGTTTCCAGCTTCTGATCATGTGACTGGTTCCTCTGGCTCCCAGCCTTTATCCTCAAAGAGCTAGCTCATTAGCATAAACTCTGATATAGTTGAAAGGAGCTTATTAGGGGGAAAAGAAGACATTCTGCTCACCCATACACTCAGGAAATTCCAAGAGCTCTGTGCTAGGAACTGGGAATGAAGCCCAACAGATATTTTTTTTAATTACGGTATCACAGTGGCCAAGAATCTTATTTCAGCTACTAATGTTGTAGGACAAACTATCCTAAAATATACTGGCTTAAGCTAACGACTGGTTTATTATGCTCATGGTTTCTGTGGGTCAGTTGGGACAGAGCACGTGGGAATGTCTGTCTCTGCTTCCCTCTGATATCTGGGACTTCAGCTAGGAATGTGGAGGCTAGGGGCTAACTTGATGGCTGGGGACAGGAATTGTCTGGAAGCTCCTATGCTTGCTTCTCTGGGGCCTGGGCTTCTGGGATGCCCAGAATGGAAGGACTGAGATTACTTGTTATTTGACTTCCTCACAACATGGCAGCATCTGGGGAGTTGGACTTGGTTAAGTCTTCTTACATTAGGGTTCGGGGTCCATGCTGCAGTGTTCCAGTGAATGAGGCAAAAGCTGCTGATATTCCATGCAGCCATGGACATTCTACAGTGCCACTGCTGCTATATACTATTGGGAAAAGCAAACCCACCCGTCAGAGAAGATTGGATTCTATCTCTTGATGGGGATTTTCAGCTTTAATGCATATATTCTGAAGACTCACACCTTCATTTTCTCTTTCCATGTGGATATTTAAATCCAAGTCCCAAGGTTACCAAGACAGATATCTCAAGAGGCCTGTCAGCATCATCAAACAGACCTGCTGCTCAGTCTGTCGTCATTTCCAGCCCCTGGAGAGTCCTTTACTTTCTTGCAAGTTCAGTTATGTATTAGAAAGCTGTTACTTTTTATTCAGAGGTGTTAGAAGTTTAGTGGTAGAAGATTTTAGGGTTTGGGTCCAAATTTGAGTCCAAATTACTGCTGGAAACAGATGTAAGATTGTTCTGTTTTTCTGTAAGTTCAAAAGCATACTTCAATTCAGCAGACATTTACTGGTCACTTACTGTGGGGGCATGACATCACATTGAGGAAGAGTGTGTGGACTGGGCAATATTGTTGCAGCAGCTTTTGGAAAATATAATCAGCCACAGATAGGATGATAGAATTGAGTAATCAAGATCCCAAGGGCAACCCTGGCATGTTCTTGCTCCTGCCTCAACTTAGAACAGCTCTGACTTGGAGTCTGTGTAATGATGAAGCAACTGATTAGTCAAGTTAATTATTAAAAAATTAATCAGATGAGTCATTTGGAGTGGTGGTGATGGTGGTGTTTTAGTCACTAAATCTTATCTGACTCTTGTAACCCCATGGACTATAACCCTCCAGGCTCCTCTGTCCATGGGATTTTCCAGGCAAGAATACTGGAATGGGTTGCCATTTCCTTCTNCCTAAAGGAAATAAGTCTTGGGTGTTCACTGGAAGGACTGATGCTGAAGCTGAAGCTCCAATACTTTGGCCACCTCATGTGAAGAGTTGACTAATTGGAAAAGACCCTGATGCAGGGAGGGATTGGGGGCAGGAGAAGAAGGGAACGGCAGAGGATGAGATGGCTGTAAGGCATCACTGACACAATGGAAATGGGTTTGGGTGGATATCAGGAGTTGGTGATGGATAGGGAGGCCTGGCGTGCTGCAGATCATGGGTCTCCCAAAGGATCGGACACATCTGAGTGACGGAACTGAACTGAACTGAACTGATAATGCATTTAAAAGTGTTTCCTCTTGTTCTGTAGCTTAAATGCTTCTAATATGTGAACTCAGCTCCTGTTTAGACTAGATGGAACAAAAGAACAGTATTTCATAGTCCTCTTGGGCCTCAATCTTTCTTTTTGTATTTTGACAATGGTGGGCCACCTGCACGTTATCATGACTAAAACTCTTAGTAAGACCTTGAACTCACAGNGAGGATGAGATGGCTGTATGGCATCACTGACACAATGGACATGGGTGTGGGTGGATACCAGGAGTTGGTAATGGATAGGGAGGCCTGGCGTGCTGCAGATCATGGGTCTCCCAAAGGATCGGACACATCTGTGTGACGGAACTGAACTGAACTGATAATGCATTTAAAAGTGTTCCCTCTTGTTCTGTAGCTTAAATGCTTCTAATATATGAACTCAGCTCCTGTTTAGACTAGATGGAACCAAAGAACAGTATTTCATAGTCCTCTTGGGCCTCAATCTTTCTTTTTATATTTTGACCATGGTGAGCCACCTGCACGATATCATGACTAAAACTCTTAGTAAGACCTTAAACTCACAGACATAATGCATGGGGCTGTGGGTGTGTGTTTTACTGCTCATAGTGTCCTGGGTTGGAGGTTTTCTGCACTCAGTAATGCAACTTGGCACTATTTATGGGTTCCCATTCTGTGGCTCCAAAGTCATTGACCATTTTATGTGTAACATGAACACTTATTGAAACTCATATGTACTAACACCTATATTATTGGCCTCTTGAGTGAGTGAGTGAAGTCGCTCAGTCATGTCTGACTCNTGGGTTACTAACTGGTTACCTGGCAACCAGCTTTCTTCAACATCATCTGCGGGGCCACCAGGCTCAGCCTCCCCTCCCCCAGCCCTTGAGTCTCCCATGGATCACTGGGGACCTGGGGAATGGGACATATAATGAGATTTTAATTGTCACATTGTCTCTGATCTTTTTTTCTGTGTGCATATCTTCTAGGCAGAGATGTAATTTCAATTAATTTTGCTTATCTGATGAAAGTTTCATATCCTTTAGGCTAATTTCATTTGGACTAATCGGCACCATGTTCATCTTTGAGTTCCAGCCTGGATGTCTTACCTTATCTGGAGCAGAGATCGCCTCCCTCTGTCACATCAAAGAGTGTCTGGGCTGTGCAACTAGGCCGAGCTGTGAGACGTGGCCTCTCAGCTGCGCTGAGGTAGTTTGTGGGGCCTTTTGTTTTTCTCACTTGAAAAGCTTTACTAAAAGCTCATTTGGTTTTCCTATTTTTCAGTTCAAGATATCAATATTTCTCAAACAAAAGGTCTCCCTTTGCTTTGTGTAGACCCAGAAAGATTAAAATTACACTGAACTTGGAGTGCATGCATGCTAAGTTACTTCAGTTGTGTCCGACTCTTTGCAACCCTATGGACTGTAGCCCTGCCAGGTCCTCTGTCCATGGGATTCTCCAGGCAAGAATACTGGAGTGGGTTGCTGTGCCCTCCTCCAGGGGATCTTCCCAACCCAGAAAGCGAACCCGCGTCTCTTACGTCTTCTGCACTGGCAAGTGGGTTCCTTACCACCAGCACCACCTGAAGAGCCCTGCAGGTCCTCCTTTTCTCCGTGCTTCTGCAGGATATGGGGCAGCTATAGCTCAGTGATGAATGTCAGTTTTTGTTTTATTAAGGGAAGTGGGAAGATGAGGAAGCCATTGTAGTCTGTGGGGAGAATGGACTGAGGTCATTCTCATGAATCCCCATAGCTGTGCCAGCTCTTGTTAAAATTCATTTGAACCACAAATACGCCTTTCTCAAAATGAAGCTACTTCTATTTTTTCCCCATATAATAGAACTAAACTACAAACTGAGTTTATCACTTATCCTTTGATGTGGTACTGAGTTTGGCTAAAACCAAGCAGCTGATTGAAGGTTTTCTTGAGGAAGAAAAGCCAAATGCCGAAAGGTAGTGCTTAAACGGAGAAGGCAATGGCACCCCACTCCAGTACCCTTGCTTGGAAAATCCCATGGACAGAGGAGCCTGGTAGGCTGCAGTCCATGGGGACGCTAAGAGTCGGACACAACTAAGCAACTTCCCTTTCACTTTTCACTTTCATGCATTGGAGAAGGAACTGGCAACCCACTCCAGTGTTCTTGCCTGGAGAATCCCAGGGATGGCGGAGCCTGGTGGGCTGCTGTCTATGGGGTCGCACAGAGTCGGACACGACTGAAGCGACTTAGCAGCAGCAGCAGCAGCAGTGCTTAAGCAAAGTGCCTATTGGCTGGTCTTTGGTTTTCACTGCTAGTGTTTTCTAGCTAGGAATTTTTCTCTCTCTTCTATCAGATCAAGAATCAAAATCTAAAATACAGGAGTGAAAAGGAAAGAGTTGGGCAGAAGGAGAAAACCGAACAAGTGAGGGAGAAGATATACACACACACACACACACACACACACAGTGATGATGATCTGGTCCCAAGAAAACCAGGCCTAGGGTCCTATCCCGGATCACTACTAGTTAGCAGTATGATTTTAGAAAAGCATTCGGCCCCTATTCCTCCATGAGCAAGAATAAAGAGTGGATGGACCAAGACCCAGTGGAACCATGGCCCACTGGTGTCTACCTATCTTTGATTTCGAGCCGTGTGAGTAGGTGTTGATTTGGGGCTGCAAGGGCGGATGCTGAGTTAGGGACTTGCCAGAGGTCAAGAGGCTGTAGAAAGTAGCGCTTGCTTTTGTGATGGTGCTCGGGTCCAAGCACTATCCATCATTCCTACTGCTGTCACAGTGAGAGCGGTTCCAACGCCTAGTGGTGAGCTTGTACCCACCTCCTGGAAATTAGGTGTATAAAAATTTATGTGCCCATTTGATTATTTATATTGCAAATGTAGAATGAGAAGTGTATCTGTTATATAGATTCTGGTGTCTATATCCACAGATCATCACATCTGTGATGGATAAGCATGCTACAGGAAAAGCTATATTGTACTCAACCATTCACCTGTTGCAGGACTCTTGATTCTTTCCAGCTTAGAGCAATTATGAGTAAAACTTTTACAAACATTTACTTGCAAGTATTTGCATGAACATAGCTGTTCAACTCATTGGGGTAAATGGCTAGGAGTGGGATTGCTGGGATGTATTATGGTGTTATGCCAGTGCCAATGTGTGATTGGTTTGCAGCCAAACTGTCTTCCAAAATAGCTGCACCATTTTGCATTCCCATCAGCAATGGATGAGAGTTTAAACTGTGCTCATAATATTACTTGCTGAACAGGAACTCAGTTATGTGTGCTATAGATATTTTGAGGGTTTGCTAAATGCCAAGGGGTGTTTTCAAGATTGAGAGCAAAATACACAAAAATTCTTTGTAATCATGGAGTTATCTATTTGAGGGGATAAGAAAACAAATATCATGCATGTTGTGTATCTAGCGTACACAATAGTGATTGGTGCTAAAGAGGAAATTAAAATATGGGAATGCAATTTTAAATAGGGTGATCAGCAAGGGTTCACTTAGAGAGTGACATCTGAGCAAAAAACACATGAAGGAGGTAAGGGAGGGAGCCGTGTGGGCATCTTGGGAAAGAGCATTGCAGGTAGAGGCACAGGAGCTGTGAAAGCCTTAGGATGGGAGCATAGTTGATTTGTGCATGTGGTTGAGCAGAGTCATGGAGGGGATAAGAAAACAAATATCACGCATGTTGAGTATCGAGTATACACAATGGTGATTGGTGCTAGAGAGCAGGTCATAAGACATGAGGTTAGAGAGGAAAGTGGTGGTGAAGGAACCAGTTCCTGAGGGGCATGGTAGAGACTGGGTGTTTTTCTTGGTGTCGGACGGGCAGCCTTTGGGAGATTTGAGCTGAGTAGTGACATGATCTAAGGTTTTAGAAGGGTCACTCTGGGTGATGTGTTGAGAATAGCAGAGACTGAGGGGGTAGGGTAGAAGCAGAGAGGATGGTTAGGAAGCAGAGGCAGTAAACCCAGTGACAGACCTGTGGCTTAGGCCAGGATGGCAGCCGTGAAGACTGTGGCAAACGATTAGATTCTGGAGATATTTTGAAATTGGAACCAACAGGACTTCTTGGCAGATTGGATGGGGAATTTGAGGGAAAGCGTGATATCACGGTCCCCAGACTGAGATCAAATTTAGGACTAAGGGCCCAGTCCTCGTAAGATAGTCCTTACCTCAGACCCTGGGCTTCTCTGATGGCTCAGTGGTAGAGAATCCTCCTGCCAATGCAAAAGATGCAGTTTTGATCTCTGGGTCTGGAAACTCCCTTAGAGAATGAAATGGCCACCCGCTCCAGTATTCTTGCCTGGGAAATCCCGTGGACAGAGAAGCCAGGCGGCTACAGTCCACGAGGTTGCAAAAGAGTTGGACATGACTTAGTGATTAAAGAACAACTACAACTTCAGACACCAGCTTAAAATTCAAGGGTGTTCAGAACTACCCTCACTTTTGACCATCTGGTTATAAATTTGGGAGTTGCTATGACAGGCTCATAGAATTCACTGAAAGCTCTACACTTATGATTACAGTTTCTAATAGCCAAAGGATGCAAATTAAACAAGTCGTATAAGGTGAAGATTTTTTTGGATATCAGATGCAAAGCTTTCATCCCTAGGAACACATTGCCCTCTCAGCTCCCATATGTGACTATGTTGGAGGATTGCCAACCAGGGAAGCATACCAGAGCTTGGTGTCCAGAGTATTTATTGAGGTTTCATGATACAGACATGATTGATTGAATCACTTTCCACATGACCTATCTGTAGCTTCCCTCCCCTCTTCCCTGGAGATCAGGCTTATATCACATGGCTCAAAGTCCTAACCCTCTAATCACATGGTTGGTGTTTCTGGTGGGACTAAGCCTATCCTGAGTTATAAAGATGAGATAATTTTATCACTCCAGAAATTCCAAGGGTTTAACTTGCAAGAGCTGGAGATGAAGGCCAGCCAAATTCTTTATTACCCACAGGATAGCTGCTAAGGTTTTGATCCGGACAAGTGGAAGAACAGGATTTCCCTTCAGTGAGGTGAAGAGAAAAGCCAGCTTGGAATTGAAGAGGTCAAGAGCTGTATGTGGACCTGTTATGTTTAATGTGATTTTTAGTCATCTAAGTGGAGGTGAAATTAGACTGTTGGATAACAAGTCTGGTGTTCAGGTTGAAAAATGAAAATCACAGGAGGCTGATGGATGTACAGTAGAGATATGCTTGAAGCTTGGAAACCTGGGGTCTTGTGGCAGTGAAGTGTGGGCACTTTCCCCATCTGGCTCACTGGGCAGCCCGTCCTCTTCTCCAGTCCAACCATCCCCTTTGCCCAGAAAGTCATTTCCAGGACAGTCCGTCCAGCTCACCTTGACTCCTAAGTTACATCTTTATAGGTAGCCTCTGGGATGATTCTCATAGGAATGGGGACTTATAAACAACATGGAATAACCTTACCAGTTTAGGAATCAGAGGGTAATCTCTTCATTTACTGCCATATCATGGACTGTTGTTGTTGTTCAGTTGCTCAGCCGTGTTGAACTCTTTGCAACCCCATGGACAGCAGCACGCCAGACTTCCCTGTCCTTCACCATCCCCTGAAGCTTGCTCAAACTCATGTCCATTGAGTGCATGATGCCATCGAACCATCTCATCCTCTGTCATCCTCTTCTCCCCCTGCCTTCAGTCTTTCCCAGAATCAGGGTCTTTTCTAATGAGTCAGCTCTTCCCATCAGGTGGCCAAAGTATTGGAGCTTCAGCTTCAGCATCAGTCCTTCTAATGAATACTCAGGACTGATTTCCTTTAGGATGGACTGGTTGGATCTCCTTGCAGTCCAAGGGTTTCTGAAGAATCTTCTCCAGCACCACAGTTCAAAAGCATCAATTCTTCAGTACTCAGCCTTCTTTATGGCCCAACTCTCATATTCATACATGACTGCTAGAAAAACTATAGCTTTGACCATACACACCTTTGTCAGCAAAGTAATGTCTCTGCTTTCTAATACACTGTCTAGGTTTTTCATAGCTTTTCTTCCAAGGAGCAAGTGTCATTTAATTTCATGGCTGCAGTCACTGTACACAGTGATTTTGGAGCCCAAGAAAATAAAATCTGTCAGTATTTCCATTGTTTCCCCATCTGTTTGCCATGAAGTGATGGGACCGGATTCCATGATCTTAGTTCATGATCTTAGAATGTTGAGCTTTAAGCCAGCTTTTTCACTCTCCTCTTTCCTTATTGTCAAGAGGCTCTTTACTTCCTCTTCACTTTCTGCCATAAGGGTAGTGTCATCTGCATCTCTGAAGTTATTGATATTTCTCCAGGCAACCTTGATTCCTGCTTATAATTCATCAGCTGGCATTTCACATGATGTACTCTGCATAGAAGTTAAATAATCAGGGTAACAATATACAGCCTTGATATACTCCTTTCCCAAATTTGAACCAGTCTGTTGTTCCATGGTGGTTTAGTTGCTAAGCCATGCCTGAGTCTTACGACCCCATGGACTGTAGCCCACCAGGTTCCTCTGTCAATGGGATTCTCCAGGCAAGAAAACTGGAGTGAGTTGTATTTCCTTCTCCATGGGATCTTCCAGGCCCAGGAATTGAACCCAGGTCTCCTGCACTGCAGGCAGATTTTTTTTTACCAGCTGAACTACAAGGGAATGTCTGATTCTAACTGTTGCTTTTTGACCTGCATATAGGTTTCTCAGGAAGCAGGTAAGGTGGTCTGATATTGCCATCTCTTTAAGAATTTTCCACAGTTCTTTGTGATCTACACAGTCAGCAACTTTAGCACAGTCAATGAAGCAGAAGCTCTTCTGGAGCTCTCTTGCTCTTTCTATGATCCAGTGGATGTTGGCAGTTTGATCTCTGGTTCCACTGCCTTTTCTAAATCCAGCTTGAACATCTGGAAGTTCTTGGTTCACGTACTGTTGAAGCCTAGTTTGGAGGATTTTCAGCATTACCTTGCTACCATGTGAAATGAGTTCAATTTCATGGGTAGTACTTCATANGCCTTTTCTAAATCCAGCTTGAACATCTGGAAGTTCTTGGTTCACGTACTGTTGAAGCCTAGTTTGGAGGATTTTCAGCATTACCTTGCTACCATGTGAAATGAGTTCAATTTCATGGGTAGTACTTCATACTGTGTGCTACTTTCAAACTGTTCTTATCAGGAGCAGAGGAATCAGCAAGTCATTTCAAGGGTGTTTAACACATTTTGTAAAATGGACACGTTGGATCTAATGACCCCCTAGGTCCCTTTTGGCTAAAGTGATCTTTGAGTTTTATCTCAAGGCTCAGTTGCTGTTGGTAGTATGTCTGAGCCTGCCTGTGCCTGTCTCCTGGCTCACCAACAGATGTAACATTTTTTTTATGGCAGGAGGGTTGAGATCCTAGAGCAGAATAGACCTAACTTTGGTTTCATTAAGTATTTCTTTCTTATCCCCCAGGCATAGAAATCAGCACATAGTAAATGCTCACTTAATATGTAATAGTAGTAAATTTAAATCCTTCTCCCACCTACCATTCAAACCAATCCAAACACATTGGAATCTGGGTTCATAGTATTTCAGGTTCTGAGTAATTTGTTTAATAATATTCATTTTCACCTTTATTTGATGTATATATATATATAGAAATATATATGTCATATGCACTTACTATATATAATATTATAATTTGTATGAGAAACTTTTAAAGGCAGGGCAGAAATGTGGATTCTGGAGTTGGAGTGTCTGGCTGGATTTTAGCTCCAACTCACCAGTCACTAACTCTCTTGCAGAAATTACTCTCACCACTCTGCTTCAATTTCCTCATCTGTAAACTGAATTGAATCAAAGTTTATATCACAGGCTTGAAATGAGTATTAAACAAGTTTCTGTCTGTTAAAGCCCTTAGCCTACTGGGAATAGTGCATGGCCCATGGCAGCAGTTATGGAGCAGTGGTGGTCATCAGAGGTGAACTGATTTTTCCTCTTGGTATGAATGGAGTCAGGACTGGCCATGTGGACCGTAATAACCGCAGCACAGACCTCCAGCGGTTAGTGCCCCAAGCTAACATTCCTAAGGGCCTACATTTGGTCCTTTCTTTCTTTTTTTTTAAAGGAAAGTTTTATTATTTTTTAAATTATTTTACTTTCTGACCTCACTAGGCAGCATATGGGATCTTAGTTCCCTAACCAGGGATGGAACCCTGGACCCCCTCAATGGACACAGGGGAGTCTTAACCACAGGACCACCAGGGAAGCCCCATTTGGTCCTTTTAAGTGGGAGCTGAGTTCCCTTTCTGTCTATTCAGAGCTGCAGTGTGCAGTTTGCTGTCCTGAACCCTGGTGACCTCAGGTGAAGGTGTGCAGAAGACCCAGAGGACCAGCCCACTGCAAATTACTCAGAGTGCATCTGCTGCTCATAGTGGGTTCATATCATTTTCTTTGGGCACAAATGTAGCTCATTTCTTTTGATACAGTTCTTTATGTGTGGGAAGAGTGGGAACTGGCTCAGTACCCAGAAGCATTTACCCCTCATTATGGCCCAATTATCACAACGTGCCATTTTTTTGTTGTGATGAAATCAGGTCTCTGCTCCTACAGAAACCCTGAGCCCTGAGCAGTGGCACCGCAGCTCCAGTTTCCCACCAAAACAGGTTTCTAAGGAAAATGCAGAAGAAACTTTAATTATAACTGTGGTCTTGGGCTCCCTTGGCAGCCTCTTCTTTTTTGATTGTTTTCAGAAAAAGAAAAGAAATGGAACTGCTGTTAAGAATTCGTGTGAGGAAGTCTTCATGAACTTGGAGCTTTTTAAAACCACCAATTGGTTCCTCTCCTTCAGGAAGCAGGTGCCNGCCTCTTCTTTTTTGATTGTTTTCAGAAAAAGAAAAGAAATGGAACTGCTGTTAAGAATTCGTGTGAGGAAGTCTTCATGAACTTGGAGCTTTTTAAAACCACCAATTGGTTCCTCTCCTTCAGGAAGCAGGTGCCCATGTGTGGTAGATGGTGGGAGCCAGGCTCAATCTCACAGTGGGCCTGATCCCAACATGGAAGAACAACATCTCCCGGGTGCTGGAGACTAATTGCATGTGGGATGGAATAGGACCAAGTTAGGCTTAATGAAAAACCTGAATTTATTGCCTCCATTGAGATTTCATTAAATTGGTTACAAACTGCTGTTGATTGGGCTTTTGGAGACTGGCTGCATGTGTTTGCCCAATTTTCTTTGTTTTTGCTCTGAAAATCCCCTTCCTCTCCCTTTTTTCCCTGTTGCCAGTGTCTAGGGCTTCCTTCTTCTCTTCTCCCTGCCTCAACCCCTTTCTCTGTTTCGGAAAGCCTCTAGCACATAGTAAATTCTCAATAAATACTATTGTCTTTCATTCCCAGCCATCTGGACTATACTTCATTTTCTCTTTCTTTCCGTTCTATTACCCCTTCATTCTCTCCCTCTCCCCTCAAACAGTTGAATTACCTCCATTAGTTTGGCCCCTCCTCACCACCCCATCACTTTCCTTCCTTTTCTAGGTGTCGCTATTCTCTGTTGCGCCTCTTTTCATTTTAATCTCAGTATCAGTCAGTCAGTCTCCTGTCAGTCTCTCTGCCACTCTTTCCAACTCTGCTTTTCTTCTCTTTGCTTCTCTCATGGTTTCTGCTTCTGCGTTTTCTGTGTCTTTTTGCCTCCTTGCTTCAGAACATTATAATCACTGGAGAAACCTTAAAAAAAAAAAAAAAAAAAGACCTAATGACCAGGATGAACCTTCGACCAATTAAATCAGGGTTTATGGGAATGAAACTCCAGCATCAGTATCTTTTTAAAGCTCCCCAGTTGATTCACATGCACAGCCAGGCTGAGAAGCATTGCTTTGCTTCTGATTGGAACACATTTGTTGTGCAAAGCCAGCTTTATATCATTGTGGCTTATTAAAGATGTCTCCGGGTGGCTCACTTGATATGTTTCAATCTTGTATTTCATGAAATGCACTTCCTCTTGTGCTAGTTTCCAACATGGGTTCTGTGGTCTTTGTCCTTCTTCCAAGGTCATGAGAGCCCAGGACAGAAATGAAGGAGAGGTGAGGCTGGGCTTTGATCAGGATGGGAGAGGCATAGGGGCTTGGGATGGGACCTGAGAAATGTACCCTTGCCTTATGTAATGCTAGGTCTAAATGCAGAGACACAGTAAAGGCACAACCACAGACTAGAGCCTTTAGTTTCTGGACACTTGAATAGACAGTTGTCTGGGATCAGGGTCAGGCTTCATGGGACAGGATCAATCCCCTTGTAGAATGTCAGCTGCCCCATCTGGGGATGGGGGTTGCTGGGGGCACACAGAGTCCCTAACTAGCAAACTCTTCAGATGACAGAAAGTCAAGACATGTGCTTCACTGAGATGACATGCCAGAAGAAAACAAACATCTGCCTGGTGGACTCTGAAATCATTAGTACTCTGTCAGGTACAAGAGGAAGCAGTGGATCTAGGAAATGTCTTGAAAAGCCTGCCTGTGGGCTGATATTCTTGAGGTTTTAAAACCAGGCTGAGTGTGGACTTTGCTGAATTCTCAAAAGGGATATAGACCTTCATTCAGTGTTGTGTGGTTTTCCCCACTAGACATGTGTTCATGGACCATTTAGAAATCAGTTGAAAATTATCTGGTGGCTTATAGGGGAACTCAAGTAAAATAGGTGATATGAAAATGATCCTGGAACTCTCGCCACTAGGTTACAGGCGTGAAAGTGAAAATGTAGTTGCTTAGTCGTGTCTTACTCTTTGTGGCCCCATGGACTGTAGCCCATCAGGCTCCTCTGTCCTTGGAATTCTCCAGGAAAGAATACTGGAGTGGGTTGCCATTCCCTTCTCCAGGGGATCTTCCTGACCCAGGGATCAAACCTGGATCTCCTGCATTGCAGACAGATTCTTTGCTGAGCCACCAGGGAAGCCCATAGTAGTGGGGGCCCCAAATACTACGGCCCCACTNGGGTTGCCATTCCCTTCTCCAGGGGATCTTCCTGACCCAGGGATCAAACCTGGATCTCCTGCATTGCAGACAGATTCTTTGCTGAGCCACCAGGGAAGCCCATAGTAGTGGGGGCCCCAAATACTACGGCCCCACTAGGCCGAGATTTCCTCAAAGTCCAGCAGAGCAAATCTGCCTGTCCCAGGTGGCTCCCACAGAAGGACTCCCTTCCCATGCCTGAAGCCCAGCATCCTTGCCCAGGGAACAGTTTTGGCCTTTTCAACTTCCTTGTCTTATTGTGAGGGCACTGAACCAGTACAGCCCAGCTGAGCTCAGCTAATCTGCCAGTAACTTCAGTTCCTGAGACTGGCCTCCAGCACACACTGCAAGCTTCCCCAGGGCTTGGCAGCCTGCTCTGCTGCACATTGACCTCCAGCTCAAAGGCCGCGGTCCAGTGGTTAAGACTCTGTACTCCCAGGCAGGGGTGTGGGTTTGATCCCTGGCTGGGGAACTAAGATCCCACCTGCTGAAGAGTGAAGCCAAAAATAAATGAATAAATAAAATTCATATATATAAAAAAAAAGCAGGGTGAGTTGGTGTTAACCCCTTTAGGAGCTCAATATCCACTCTTCTTGCAGAATTTCATCTCATTAGGATCTAGGCATTGGCTTGTGATTCATATTGGTTAAATACCTGTATTACTTAAGACATTTATTTGCATGTAATTTAGGACTTCCCTGGTGGCTCATATGGAAAGAGCCCGCCTGCCAATGCAGGAGACATAAGATACCCAGTTAGGAAGACCCCTTGGAGAAGGGAATGGCTACCCACTGCAGTATTCTTTCCTGAGAAATCCCACGAACAGGGGAGCCTGGCAGGCTACAGTCCATGGGGTCGCAGAGAGTCAGTACTGAGCAACTAACACTTTTACTTTCAATCGAAGTCTGTGTGCTTAGTCGCTCAGTCATGTTCAACTCTGCGAAACTTAATGACTCTTAACTCAAGCTGCAAGTTAGAATTATCAAGGACGGGGTAGGGGGCATTTGAAAAAAAAAACAATGCCCAGGCCACAAACCCAAGGTTTCTGATTTTGTTGGTCTGGGGTGGATATTTTGTTTAACCAGTTTGTTGTGGTTGTTTTAAGACCCCTCATCGGAGAAGGCAATGGCACCCCACTCCAGTACTCTTGCCTGGAAAATCCCATGGACAGAGGAGCCTGGACGGCTGCAGTCCCTGGGGTCGCTGAGGGTCAGACACGACTGGGCGACTTCACTTTCGCTTTTCACTGTCATGCATTGGAGAAGGAGATGGCAACCCACTCCAGTGTTCTTGCCTGGAGAATCCCAGGGACGGGGGAGCCTGGTGGGCTGCTGTCTATGGGGTCGCACAGAGTCGGACACGACTGAAGCGACTTAGCAGCAGTAGCAGCAGCATTCTAATATGAATGAGGGATGATCACAGAAATGAACCCAGGACAGAGTTCCAGGTTCTAGAACTCAGGTTTGCCTCCCCCTAGTGGTGAAACTATGGGATGATTGGGCTGCTCCTCTACAGTGAGAGGTGGGCTGGGCAGAAATCTTCAATGAGCATCAGAATTCACCAGGGAGCGTGGAAATTATGCAGAAGCTCTAGGTGGGATTAAGTTGTTTTTCATGGGTCTGGGGAGGGGCACATGGCTCCACAGGTGATATTGACCAGCATTTGAAAATCCTTGGATGGGCAGGCTCCAAGATCCCTGCGAGCTGGAAAGGCCTCTGCTAGGGCCTCTGTGATTGTGTGGAGGCAGCATCTTGCTTATGTGGGTGACCCAGGCAGCTAGCAGGGTCCCTGTTCTCGAAGAACTAGAACACAGCTGGCTCAAGAGGGGCTCATGTGGAGCATCTGGGTATGGAGGGCAAGAGACTGGCATCTAGAAGATGATGTGTGGAATGACAAAAGCCTAAGAGCAGTGAATAGGGAGGCAGGAGGGCTGAGAGGTGATCATGCCGTCCTCACGAATGCATGATAGTTTTTGTGGAGGAGGATGGCATCTCCTTTTTCACCCACAACTCTCAGGAGACCCAGTTGTAATGTGAATAGAGGAAGAGGCTCTTGGTGGGGCAGGTATAAGAATCTTGAGAGAACTGTAAAAACAGGCTTTTTAAGGAGCTTGTGGGTTTTCTTCCTCATGGGACCTTATAAATAAAACTTTTTAGAAAGCATAGGAAATAATCTGTTTTTCCTTTATATGTCAAGAGTCTTCTGCTAAACCATCATTTAGAAGAACATTATGAAACATTTATTTGGACATGTTTTTCCAGGAGAAGAGAGATGCCTGGGTTGTTTTTCCATCCTGTTCTGTCCCTTGTAATGGTCTGTCCTTGTAATGGCTTTTGTGATGCAACTGACAAGGCTAGAGGTGATGTTGGCAGCTGGGAAGACAGTCTTTCTTGCCATGGAATGGAATCATTTTTGGACTGCTTGGATTTTGGTCTCAGCATCACAAATTAAACTGTGGGGTTATGGGAAAAATCACTGCACTCTTGAAGGTTTCGGTGTCCGCATCTCGAGAAAGTGAGGGAGATGTTTTAGGTGGTCCTTGAGGTCCCTTCTGCCTCTGACGTGTCCTCACTCAGATCTAGATGAGCTACTTCCCTATAGGGAACAAAATCCAGAGACTCTGCCCTATATAATGGAATTAAACATGAAAGTAAGGTGTGGTAGTGGAGGCACTCTGGATTTCTCAAGACTGCAGGACCACCATGTCTGTGCATATGTAACAGAGCCCAGGACCGGGCCCTGTGAAGGGCATGAGGTGAGGTGGGAATCTAGCTCCCTTGCTGAGTAGAGCAATCCACTGAAGAAATGATGTTTGAGGTCACAACTTTTTTTTTTTTTTAAGAAATATGATTGATTTACAATGTTGTGTTCATTTCTGCTGTGCAACAAGGTGACTCAGTATATACATACACACACATACATTTAAAAATATATTGCGTTATGATTTATCACAGCATATTGAATATAGTTCTCTGTGCTATACAATAGGAGCTTGTTTATCCATTCTATATATAATAACTTATGTCTGCTATCCCCACCCTCCCACTCCATCCCTCCCCTAAGGTCCTGCCTCAACCCTATCCCCCTTGGCAACTCCCAGTCTGTTCTGTATGTCCAAGAGTCTGTTTCTGTTTTATAGACAGGTTCATTTGTATCATATTTTAGGTTCTGCTTATAAGTGATATCCTATGGTATTTCTATTTTTTTGACTTGATTCTGACTTACGTATCTTTCTGACTTAGTGTGATAATCTCTAGTTCCATCCCCGTTGCTATAAATATTATTTTGCTCTTTTGTGTGACTGACTAGTACTCCATTGTATATGTGCACTACATCTTTATCCATTCATCTGCTGATGGGCATTTAGCTTGACTCCATGTCTTGGATACTGTCAATAGTGTTGTGAGCATAGAGGTATATACATATTTTTGAATTAGAGTTTTGTCTGGGTATATGCTCAGGAGAGATTGCTGGATTGCATGATAGCTTTATTTTTAGTTTTCTTTTTTAATTTATTTATTTTAATTGGAGGCTAATTCCTTTCAATATTGTAATGGTTTTTGCCACACATTGGCATGAATCAGCCATGGGTGTACATGTGTTCCCCATCCTGAACCCCCCACCCACCTCCCTCCCCTTATCATCCCCCAGGGTTCCATATTGTTTTCCATAGTGGCCGCACCAGCTTATGTCCTCAACAACAGTGCACAAGGTTCCCTTTTCCAGCATTTTTTATTTGTAGAGTTTTTAATGATGACCATTTCATTGAGGTCACTCTTCATAACACCATACATCTATCCATGGATGAAGTATGGGTGAAAAGACCCTTGTTAGAGCCTGAGCTTTTCTGTCCATGAATGTTGTCCATCCATATCAGCAATCTTCTTCCCAACTGGGTCTCCCTGAACTGGAGACCATCTACACCTATCTGCACTTAGGAGGCTCCTGCCCTCCTGGCTGAGCAAAAGCCCTATCAAAAAGTAATTATAAGGCCTGTGCATTTGTCAGCATGCGCGCGCGCGCGCACGTGTGTGTGTGTGTGTGTGTGTGTGTGTGTGTGAAATGAGTTCTGAAATCCACTGAAGTCAGGAGCTATTCATCAAAAGCTGGAAATGTTGACATTCTTTTCAACAAACTCTTTTTATGCCTACAACCTTCCAAGTAAAGCCACCAATCCATGCTAAGGACAGAGAAGACATCGATATTTCAGCCTGAATTTTAAACAGTGCATTATAGTGAGCAGAATGTCAGGTATGGGAAGGAGAGTGATGAGAAAACTATGTGCACACTGGTGACTGTGCACACATAAGTGTATGTGTTTGTGTTGAGTGTGTTGGTTCAAATATGTCTCCTTCAAGACTCAGCTTAGGCTTCACCACCTCCCAGAATCTTACCTACCCAAGCTGTACTGAGTTTGCATCCGTCGTCTCCCTACTGAGTGACCTTTCTAGCATATGTGATTTTGAATCTCTGCCCATTCCAGGTATGTGAAATAGGTGTGTGAAATAGCCTGTCACACATGAGAAGCTGAGGTCAGGGCACTGTCCTATAGCTGTCAGTTCTGTGGACCGGACAATTGGTCTCGTGATTGTCACACTTCCTCCTTCTCTCTTTCCATGGTTGGCAACCTGGATCTGGAAACTGATGTCCCATCATCCCTTGCCAGAATGATCTTTTTTAAAAAGACAAATTCTGTGCTTGAACTACTGAACTCTTAAGAACTGCCTGTCAGAAGGGCTGGTTGTGAGAGCATTCATTATTACCAACAAAATCCTTTGAGGTCTGAGCTATAAAGACATCAAACACATTGGCCTTGGCATCACAAGAAGCTGGGTCAACAGTCCTGGGGAGAACACATATCCCAAATACAGAGGGTACCAATTAAATCCAACATACAGCTCTTAGCTTGGTGGTGCAGACATAAAGAATACGGTTTGTCTCTTGATGTGTCTACTGTTTGATGGCAGAGATGGATTTTTAGAAAATTAACCATAACACAGAAAGACAGTGCTTCTTATGTATAAGGTTATATATAAAGTTTTGTGAACCCACAGAAAAGGGATCAAATCTATCTGGGCTGTTTGAGGAAGGCCTGAAGGGCTGTTTGAATTGGACTTTGCAGGATGACTAGGAGTATGCTAGGCAGAGAAGCAGTGAAAGACTATTTTAGGCAGTGAGAACTAAAAGCAAATAAGATCTATGAAAATGCATGGTATTTGAAAAGGAGTGAGCAGCTTAATGTAGCCAAAAATGAAAGTACATGGTTGGGTGGAGTACAGAGTGAAAAATATGAAATTATATGATGATAATATTTATTATTAACAGCCCTTCTGATAGGCAGTTCTTAAGAGTTCAGTCGTTCAAGCAAAGAATTTGCCTTTAAAAAAAAAAAATCATTCTGGCAAGGGTTGATGGGACATCAGTGTTCAGATCCAGTAGACCTGAGTATGACATAAGCTCTCTTGGAGGAAGTCACCATTAACCCGAGAGCCTCCAGAACTTACACAAGACTGGCGAAACAGACTCTTGGAGGGCACAAACAAAACCTTGTGCACACCAGGACCCAGAAAAAGGAGCAGTGACCCCACAAGATACTGACCCAGACTTGCCCATGAGTGTCCAGGAGTCTCCGTCAGAGCCATGGGTTGGCGGCGGCCTGCTTCAGGCTTGGGGGCACTGAGTGCAGCAGTGCCTGCATGGGACGTTTTGAAGGAGGTTGCCATTACCTCCACATAGTTTGGCCTCAGGTCAAATGACAGGGAACACAACCACACCCATCAACAGAAAATTGGATTAAAGATTTACTGAGCATGGCCCCGCACATCAGAACAAGACCCAGTTTCCCCCTCAGTCAGTCTCTCCCATCAGGAGGCTTCTATAAGCTTCTTATCCTTCTACATCAAAGGGCAGACAGAATGAAAACCACAAACACAGAAACCTAACCAATCTGATCACATGAACCACAGCCTTGTCTAACTCAATGAAACCATGAGCTGTGCCGTGTAGGGCCACCCAAGACAGATGGGACAAAATGTGGTCCACTGGAAAAGGGTATGGCAAACCACTTCAGTGCTTTTGCCTTGAGAACACCAAGAACAATATGAAAAGCAAAAAGATAGGACACTGAAAGATGAACTCCCCAGGTTGGTAGGTGCCCAATATGCTACTGGAGATCAGTGGAGAAATAACTCCAGAAAGAATGAAGGGATGGAGCCAAAGGAAAAACAACACCCAGTTGTGGATGTGACTGGTGATGGAAGTAAAGTCCGATGCTGTAAAGAGCAATCCTGCATAGGAACCTGGAATGTTATGTCCATAAATCAAGGCAAATTGGAAGTGGTCAAACAGGAGATGACAAGAGTGAACATCAACATTTTAGGAATCAGCGAACTAAAATGGACTGGAAAGGGTGAATTTAACTCAGATGACCATTGTATCTTCTAGTGTGGGCAAGAATCCCTTAGACGAAATGGAGTAGCCATCACAGTCAACAAAAGAGTCCAAAATGCAGTACTTGGTGTAATTTCAAAAACGACAGAATGATCTCTGTTCATTTCCAAGGCAAACCATTCAATATCACAGTAACCAAATCTATGCCCTGACCAATAATATTGAAGAAGGTGAAGTTGAATGGTTCTGTGAAGACCTACAAGAACTTCTAGAACTAACACCCAAGAAAGATGTCCTTTTCATCATAGGGGACTGGAATGAAAAAGTAGGAAGTCAAGAAACACCTGGAGTAACAGGCAAATTTGGCCTTGGAGTAGAGAATGAAGCAGGGCAAAGGCTAATAGAGTTTTGCCAAGAGAATGAACTGGTCATAGCAAACACCCTCTTCCAACAACATAAGAGACAACTCTACCCATGGACATCACCAGATGGTCAATACCAAAATCAGATTGATTATATTCTTTGTAGTCAAAGATAGAGAGGCTCTATAGAGTCAGCAAAAACAATACTGGGAGCTGACTGTGGCTCAGATCATGAAATCCTTATTGCCAAATTCAGACTTAAATTGAAGAACATAGGGAAAACCGCTAGACCATTCAGTACGACCTAAATCAAATCCCTTATGATTATACAGTGAACATGACAAATAGACTCAAGGGATCAGATCTGATAGATAGAGTGCCTGAAGAACTATAGACAGAGATTTGTGACATTGTACATACAGGAGGCAGTGATCAAGACTATGCTCAAGAAAAAGAAATGTAAAAAGGTTGTCTGAGGAGCCCTTTGACAAACAGCTAAAAAAAGAAGAGAAGCAAAAGGCAAAGGAGAAAAAAATAGATATACCCATTTGAATTCAGAGTTCCAAAAATAGCAAGGAGAGATAAGAAAGCCTTCCTCAGTGATCAATGCAAAGAAATA
Organism: Neotragus pygmaeus; assembly: GCA_006410875.1. Classification (NCBI taxonomy): domain Eukaryota; kingdom Metazoa; phylum Chordata; class Mammalia; order Artiodactyla; family Bovidae; genus Neotragus; species Neotragus pygmaeus. Next base: position 352,558 of record SJYV01004701.1, read on the forward strand.
GAGGAAAATAATTGAATGAGAAAGACTAGAGATCTCTTCAAGAAAATTGGAGATACCAAGGGGATATTTCATATAAAGACAGGCACAATAAAGGACAGAAACGGTATGGACCTAACTGAGCAGAAGAGTTTAAGAAGAGGTTGCAAGAAAACACGGAAGAACTATACAAAATAGATCTTCATGACCCAGATAACCACAATGGTGTGGTCACTCACGTAGAACAAGACATCCTGGAATGTGAAGTCAAGTGGGCCTTAGGAAGCATGACTACAAACAAAGCTAGTGGAGGTGATGGAATTCCAGTTGAGCTCTTTCAAATCCTGAAAGATGATGCTGTGAAAGTGCTGCACTCAATATCCCATCAAATTTGGAACACTCAGCAGTGGCCACAGAACTGGAAAAGGTGAGTTTTCATTCCAATCCCAAAGAAAGGCAATGCCAAAGAATGTTCAAACTACTGCACAATTACATTCATCTCCCATGCTAGCAAAATAATGCTCAAAAATCTCCAAGCCAGGCTTCAACAATACCTGAACCATGAACTTACAGATGTTCAGGCTGGATTTAGATAAAGGCAGAGGAACCAGAGATCAAATTGCCAACATCTTTTGGATCATCGGAGAAGCAAGAGTTCCAGGAAAAAAATCTACTTCTGCTTTATTGACTGTACCAAAACCTTGACTGTGTGGATCACAACAAACTGTGGAAAATTCTGAAAGAGATGGGATACTAGACCACCTGACCTGCCTCCTGAGAACTCTGTATGCAGGTCAAGAAGCCACACTTCGAACCGGACATGGAACAATAGACTGGTTCCNTTTTCTTTTTTAATTTATTTATTTTAATTGGAGGCTAATTCCTTTCAATATTGTAATGGTTTTTGCCACACATTGGCATGAATCAGCCATGGGTGTACATGTGTTCCCCATCCTGAACCCCCCACCCACCTCCCTCCCCTTATCATCCCCCAGGGTTCCATATTGTTTTCCATAGTGGCCGCACCAGCTTATGTCCTCAACAACAGTGCACAAGGTTCCCTTTTCCAGCATTTTTTATTTGTAGAGTTTTTAATGATGACCATTTCATTGAGGTCACTCTTCATAACACCATACATCTATCCATGGATGAAGTATGGGTGAAAAGACCCTTGTTAGAGCCTGAGCTTTTCTGTCCATGAATGTTGTCCATCCATATCAGCAATCTTCTTCCCAACTGGGTCTCCCTGAACTGGAGACCATCTACACCTATCTGCACTTAGGAGGCTCCTGCCCTCCTGGCTGAGCAAAAGCCCTATCAAAAAGTAATTATAAGGCCTGTGCATTTGTCAGCATGCGCGCGCGCGCGCACGTGTGTGTGTGTGTGTGTGTGTGTGTGTGTGTGAAATGAGTTCTGAAATCCACTGAAGTCAGGAGCTATTCATCAAAAGCTGGAAATGTTGACATTCTTTTCAACAAACTCTTTTTATGCCTACAACCTTCCAAGTAAAGCCACCAATCCATGCTAAGGACAGAGAAGACATCGATATTTCAGCCTGAATTTTAAACAGTGCATTATAGTGAGCAGAATGTCAGGTATGGGAAGGAGAGTGATGAGAAAACTATGTGCACACTGGTGACTGTGCACACATAAGTGTATGTGTTTGTGTTGAGTGTGTTGGTTCAAATATGTCTCCTTCAAGACTCAGCTTAGGCTTCACCACCTCCCAGAATCTTACCTACCCAAGCTGTACTGAGTTTGCATCCGTCGTCTCCCTACTGAGTGACCTTTCTAGCATATGTGATTTTGAATCTCTGCCCATTCCAGGTATGTGAAATAGGTGTGTGAAATAGCCTGTCACACATGAGAAGCTGAGGTCAGGGCACTGTCCTATAGCTGTCAGTTCTGTGGACCGGACAATTGGTCTCGTGATTGTCACACTTCCTCCTTCTCTCTTTCCATGGTTGGCAACCTGGATCTGGAAACTGATGTCCCATCATCCCTTGCCAGAATGATCTTTTTTAAAAAGACAAATTCTGTGCTTGAACTACTGAACTCTTAAGAACTGCCTGTCAGAAGGGCTGGTTGTGAGAGCATTCATTATTACCAACAAAATCCTTTGAGGTCTGAGCTATAAAGACATCAAACACATTGGCCTTGGCATCACAAGAAGCTGGGTCAACAGTCCTGGGGAGAACACATATCCCAAATACAGAGGGTACCAATTAAATCCAACATACAGCTCTTAGCTTGGTGGTGCAGACATAAAGAATACGGTTTGTCTCTTGATGTGTCTACTGTTTGATGGCAGAGATGGATTTTTAGAAAATTAACCATAACACAGAAAGACAGTGCTTCTTATGTATAAGGTTATATATAAAGTTTTGTGAACCCACAGAAAAGGGATCAAATCTATCTGGGCTGTTTGAGGAAGGCCTGAAGGGCTGTTTGAATTGGACTTTGCAGGATGACTAGGAGTATGCTAGGCAGAGAAGCAGTGAAAGACTATTTTAGGCAGTGAGAACTAAAAGCAAATAAGATCTATGAAAATGCATGGTATTTGAAAAGGAGTGAGCAGCTTAATGTAGCCAAAAATGAAAGTACATGGTTGGGTGGAGTACAGAGTGAAAAATATGAAATTATATGATGATAATATTTATTATTAACAGCCCTTCTGATAGGCAGTTCTTAAGAGTTCAGTCGTTCAAGCAAAGAATTTGCCTTTAAAAAAAAAAAATCATTCTGGCAAGGGTTGATGGGACATCAGTGTTCAGATCCAGTAGACCTGAGTATGACATAAGCTCTCTTGGAGGAAGTCACCATTAACCCGAGAGCCTCCAGAACTTACACAAGACTGGCGAAACAGACTCTTGGAGGGCACAAACAAAACCTTGTGCACACCAGGACCCAGAAAAAGGAGCAGTGACCCCACAAGATACTGACCCAGACTTGCCCATGAGTGTCCAGGAGTCTCCGTCAGAGCCATGGGTTGGCGGCGGCCTGCTTCAGGCTTGGGGGCACTGAGTGCAGCAGTGCCTGCATGGGACGTTTTGAAGGAGGTTGCCATTACCTCCACATAGTTTGGCCTCAGGTCAAATGACAGGGAACACAACCACACCCATCAACAGAAAATTGGATTAAAGATTTACTGAGCATGGCCCCGCACATCAGAACAAGACCCAGTTTCCCCCTCAGTCAGTCTCTCCCATCAGGAGGCTTCTATAAGCTTCTTATCCTTCTACATCAAAGGGCAGACAGAATGAAAACCACAAACACAGAAACCTAACCAATCTGATCACATGAACCACAGCCTTGTCTAACTCAATGAAACCATGAGCTGTGCCGTGTAGGGCCACCCAAGACAGATGGGACAAAATGTGGTCCACTGGAAAAGGGTATGGCAAACCACTTCAGTGCTTTTGCCTTGAGAACACCAAGAACAATATGAAAAGCAAAAAGATAGGACACTGAAAGATGAACTCCCCAGGTTGGTAGGTGCCCAATATGCTACTGGAGATCAGTGGAGAAATAACTCCAGAAAGAATGAAGGGATGGAGCCAAAGGAAAAACAACACCCAGTTGTGGATGTGACTGGTGATGGAAGTAAAGTCCGATGCTGTAAAGAGCAATCCTGCATAGGAACCTGGAATGTTATGTCCATAAATCAAGGCAAATTGGAAGTGGTCAAACAGGAGATGACAAGAGTGAACATCAACATTTTAGGAATCAGCGAACTAAAATGGACTGGAAAGGGTGAATTTAACTCAGATGACCATTGTATCTTCTAGTGTGGGCAAGAATCCCTTAGACGAAATGGAGTAGCCATCACAGTCAACAAAAGAGTCCAAAATGCAGTACTTGGTGTAATTTCAAAAACGACAGAATGATCTCTGTTCATTTCCAAGGCAAACCATTCAATATCACAGTAACCAAATCTATGCCCTGACCAATAATATTGAAGAAGGTGAAGTTGAATGGTTCTGTGAAGACCTACAAGAACTTCTAGAACTAACACCCAAGAAAGATGTCCTTTTCATCATAGGGGACTGGAATGAAAAAGTAGGAAGTCAAGAAACACCTGGAGTAACAGGCAAATTTGGCCTTGGAGTAGAGAATGAAGCAGGGCAAAGGCTAATAGAGTTTTGCCAAGAGAATGAACTGGTCATAGCAAACACCCTCTTCCAACAACATAAGAGACAACTCTACCCATGGACATCACCAGATGGTCAATACCAAAATCAGATTGATTATATTCTTTGTAGTCAAAGATAGAGAGGCTCTATAGAGTCAGCAAAAACAATACTGGGAGCTGACTGTGGCTCAGATCATGAAATCCTTATTGCCAAATTCAGACTTAAATTGAAGAACATAGGGAAAACCGCTAGACCATTCAGTACGACCTAAATCAAATCCCTTATGATTATACAGTGAACATGACAAATAGACTCAAGGGATCAGATCTGATAGATAGAGTGCCTGAAGAACTATAGACAGAGATTTGTGACATTGTACATACAGGAGGCAGTGATCAAGACTATGCTCAAGAAAAAGAAATGTAAAAAGGTTGTCTGAGGAGCCCTTTGACAAACAGCTAAAAAAAGAAGAGAAGCAAAAGGCAAAGGAGAAAAAAATAGATATACCCATTTGAATTCAGAGTTCCAAAAATAGCAAGGAGAGATAAGAAAGCCTTCCTCAGTGATCAATGCAAAGAAATAGAGGAAAATAATTGAATGAGAAAGACTAGAGATCTCTTCAAGAAAATTGGAGATACCAAGGGGATATTTCATATAAAGACAGGCACAATAAAGGACAGAAACGGTATGGACCTAACTGAGCAGAAGAGTTTAAGAAGAGGTTGCAAGAAAACACGGAAGAACTATACAAAATAGATCTTCATGACCCAGATAACCACAATGGTGTGGTCACTCACGTAGAACAAGACATCCTGGAATGTGAAGTCAAGTGGGCCTTAGGAAGCATGACTACAAACAAAGCTAGTGGAGGTGATGGAATTCCAGTTGAGCTCTTTCAAATCCTGAAAGATGATGCTGTGAAAGTGCTGCACTCAATATCCCATCAAATTTGGAACACTCAGCAGTGGCCACAGAACTGGAAAAGGTGAGTTTTCATTCCAATCCCAAAGAAAGGCAATGCCAAAGAATGTTCAAACTACTGCACAATTACATTCATCTCCCATGCTAGCAAAATAATGCTCAAAAATCTCCAAGCCAGGCTTCAACAATACCTGAACCATGAACTTACAGATGTTCAGGCTGGATTTAGATAAAGGCAGAGGAACCAGAGATCAAATTGCCAACATCTTTTGGATCATCGGAGAAGCAAGAGTTCCAGGAAAAAAATCTACTTCTGCTTTATTGACTGTACCAAAACCTTGACTGTGTGGATCACAACAAACTGTGGAAAATTCTGAAAGAGATGGGATACTAGACCACCTGACCTGCCTCCTGAGAACTCTGTATGCAGGTCAAGAAGCCACACTTCGAACCGGACATGGAACAATAGACTGGTTCCAAATCAAGAAAGGAGTCTGTCAAGGCTGTGTAATGTCACCTTGCTTATTTAACGTATATGCAGAGTACATTGTGAGAAATGCTGATCTGGAAGGAGCACAAGCTGGAATCAAGATTGCCAGGAGAAATATCAATAACCTCAGATATGCAGATGATACCACTCTTATGGTAGAAAGTGAAAAAGAACTTAAGAGCCTCTTGATGAAAGTGAAAGAGAGTGAAAAAGTTGGCTTAAAGCTCAACATTCAGAAAACTAAGATCATGGCATCCGGTCCCGTCACTTCATGGCAAATAGATGAGGAAACAATGGAAACAGTAAGAGGCTTTATTTTGGGGGCTCCAAAATCACTGCAGATGGTGACCATAGCCATGAAATTAAAAGATGCCTCTCCTTGGAAAGTTATGACTAACCTAGACAGCATATTAGAAAGCAGAGACATTAATTTGTCAACAAAGATCCGTATAGTCAAAGCTATGATTTTTCCATTAGTCATGTATGGATGTGAGCGGAGACTATAGAGAAAGCTGAGCACCGAAGAATTGATGCTTTTGAACTGTGGTGTTGGAGAAGACTTTTGAGAGTTCTTTGGACTGCAAGGAGATCCAACCAGTCCATCCTAAAGGAAATCAGTCCTGAATATTCATTGGAAGAACTGATGCTGAAGCTGAAACACCATTTCTTTGGCCACCTGATGGGAAGAGCTGACTCATTAGAATAAGACCCTGATTCTGGGAAAGATTGAAGGCAGTAGGAGAAGGGGGCGATAGTGAATGAGATGGTTGGATGGCATCACCAACTTGATGGACATGAGTTTGAGTAAGCTCTGGGAGTTGGTGATGGACAGGGAAGCCTGGCATGCTGCAGTCCATGGGGTCACAAAGAGTCAGATATGACTAAGCGACTGAACTGTAGTGGATAACATTTATTGAAGGTTTACTATGTATCAGGCATTATACTAACCATTTCCAGTTATTCATTTATTCTTTAAAACATACATTTTATGTAGCTACTATTTGCCTCATTTTACTTTGGGGGAAATTTAGATACCGTAATTAAGTACTTAGGCAAAGAAGTAAAATAAAAGGCTTTCCCAGCATCATGCAATTAGTAAATGATGGTGCTGGGAGGTGTTCCCAGGCAGCCTGACCCCAGACCTTTTGCCCTTCCCCACTAGGCTGTTAGTGTGAGTATTGTAGGTGTTCAGAGGTTTCTCCATGGACAGAACTAGGGAGACATATTTTCAGGGAGGAGAAAGCCTCAGAAAGGAGGTAAGTGAAGAAGAGTTGTGTGGGGATGGGAGAAGTAGGAGGACACTCCAGGCAAGGAAGAAACCTCTTGTCAAAACACAAGTGCAGGAAGGAGAATGTTCTAGAGACACTGGCCTGGCCCTTTGGTTGCCTCAGTGGCTTGGTTTCTTCTTGGCACAGCCCAAGTGACCATCTCGCTGGAAGGCCTCAGGGCTTGTCTGCTCTATAGAGAGGTCCCAGAGCCTGCTCTGTTCCTCTCAGGGCCTAGTCTTCCTCCTCACTGGCCTCGGAAGAGATAGTAGGGCATCCAAAGATTGATGATGTGTATAGGAAACACGTGGGGGAATCTTCCCCTCCCTGTTATGTGTGGCTCTTTTACCAAGCACTTCTGGGTGAGGACAGATGCTCTCTGGCAGTGGGATTTAATGAATCCAGCAGTGCCTTGCTCCCTCTTTTCAATCCCTGAGGGGTGTTGAGCCGACTGAGCAGTGGAAGGTGCCAGGTGCACACATTTAAATAAGAGATACATCAGGTCAGGATAGCAGAGGCCAAAGAGAGATGGCTGCCCGAGTGAAATTGAATTTGGTTGGAGTTAAATTGAGGTGCTGAGTTGTCTTTTTGCAAACATATTCATTGGCTCAGCTGTCACTTTCATTTAGCGGGCTTGTCGCCTGAGCTGTGGCAGGCTGGCCGAGTCACAGCCTCCCCTGCAAAGCCTCAGCCTGGGGAGCTGGGAGCCAGGGTGAGGTGGGGAGCATGTAAGGAGAATCGAGCCAGAAGACGGTCTTATCTTCAACCTGCTGTTTCCCCTGCTAGCTTCTTCCTCCCCATCCTGGCCAATGAACAGCAAAATCAAAATTCTGTCATGCCACAAAAGATTAAGCATAAGCAAAAGTGAAGTCCTGGTTAAGGCCCATCAGTAGCCCTGGGTGACTTGTTGAGCCCATCCATACCACCCCGCACCCCCCTCCCCCACCATGCTTCATTTCCTCGCTTGTAAAAAGGGCTTTAAAAATAGCACCAGTCTTCAGACTCCTGGTGAGAGTTGACTGAAATTAATTTGCCAAGTGCTTAGCTCAATGCTCAGCTAGTACTAAGTCTTTATTAAAGGTACTTTGAAAAACAACTGTGAATGGTAAACAAGTCCAATGCCAGGAAGGCCCTTGTATTTTATGATACCTGTGTCCCGCTGTTTCTGAAATTTCACCCTTTGGAATACATTCTTCATCCAAAGGCAGTGCCTCTTTGAATCTTATTTTTAAAGTCACATATGCCTGGGAGGGAGACCTGAGTCACAATGAGGCAGAGAGAAATAAGTGAGCATGGCATGGAGGGGAGGTGAGTTAGGGGAAGTGGGAGAGGTTGGTGCAAATGGGGAAGGGGAGACAAACTATAGTTCTGTGGAGACAGGTGCTGAGTAGTAGTAATAAAAGGAGGTAGTGACCAGTTTAGGACAGAGAACGGGGCTGTTAGGGTTCTCTAGTGGGTTTGTAAGGTTTTATATAGAAAATGGCATTGAGGATTTGGTGAACTGAAGATACAGTTCTAACCCTTGAGGAAGTGTTGTCAGAGAAAAATGATGAGTTTTGGGATGGTCCGAGGAACAGATGTGGAAGAAAGAGGCAGTGTTTTTACTTGTAAGTGCTACTTTTGTTCTCCCTAAGGTAACTGTTAATGGAACTGGAATTGCACAAGAAATGACTTGTACAATGTCAAGGTGAGAAAGGCAGCTGGCAGAGGTGAGATCCTGGGAGTTGCTTCCAGATCATAGCCAAGAGGGTCAGGTCTAGAGAGTGCTCCTGATCCTTGCTTTGAGACCTTGGACAAGTGCCTCCTGCTCCCTGGACCTTTGTTCCCATGTAATACAGGAAGTAAATGAGAACCAGGGCCATACCAGTGGCCAAGGACTTCAGAAGAACCAGGAATTTCTCTCTCATTTCTGTTGCCTTGCTCCTCACCTTCCCCCAGGCTTCGGGCCTGGGAAGACACTTGACTTTGTAACCCTGAAATAGACTGACCAGATGATGTCTGGGGTCCCTTTGTGCTCTGCTATGCCAGTATTCTAATGTCCAGATATAAGCACCCGCAGCTCTAAACTTGAGGGTTCTTAATCTGGAGTCCTCTGAGCCATAGGATTCGTGGGACAAAATTTAAGGGGTTCATGAACTTATATGGATTGCAAAGTCCTATCTTTTTCAAAAATAAACTTCTAATTGAAATATGGTTTTTCCCTTAGGTTATAAAACCACAGTCTTATTAGCATTACCTGCCACTCTGTCACCTATAGAAATAGAATATGTTCATATCACAGTACTGGCTCCCAGGTTGCCTGTCTTTGTATAGCCCCGCCCCTACAAATCTGGATGGGCTGGTAATGTGCTCTAGCCTGGAGAACATAGCAGAAGTGTTCTGTCTCGGACTTAGCCTTCAGACAGCCTGGAAGCTTTTTTGTACTCTTGGGGAGCCCTGAAAAACCACATAAAACATCTGGCCAAATAGGCTTAACAGGGGGCTAAACTACATGGAAAAAGAAACCCCTAACATCTAAGGGCCCTAACTGAGTTCAGCCTTGCAGACATCCTCATCAAGAAGCAAGATACTAGAGGTAGCTTTCTGGAATGTTCCAGTATGTTCCTGTCTCCAGATGAGTGCAGTCCCACCTGCCCTCAGGTGAAACAGGAGAACCACCCAGATAAGCCCAGTTCATCCACAGACTTGTGAGATATGTTAACACATTATCAATCAGAGGTATTGTTACCCTAGCATTATTGACCATAGTTATATCAATATGTTTTTAGAGAGTGATACAGTTACCATCATTGTGTGACGTTGTTAGAGCTTTAGGTTGATCAAGGGTTCATTGTACAATTTATGATTATTATTATCATTCACATTTTGCTCTGTTAGGTTTTTACTCCAGTCTTGTGTATATTATGGGGCTTCCTTGATATCTCAGTTGGTAAAGAATCTGCCTACAATGCCGGAGACGCTGGTTCGATTCCTGGATTGGGAAGATCTGATGGAGAAGGGATAGGCTACCCACTCCAGTATTCTTAGGCTTCCCTTGTGGCTCAGCTGGTAAAGAATCTGCCTGCAATGTGGATTCAATCCCTGAATTGAATTGAATTCAATTCAGTTCAATGGGTTCAATCCCTGGGTTGGGAAGATCTCCTGGAGAAGGGAAAGGCTACCCACTCCAGTATTCTGGCCTGGAGAATTCCATGGACTGTATAGTCCATGGGGTCACAAAGAGTGGACATGACTGAGCAACTTTCACTTTCACTGTGTATATTATAAATGTCAAGTTTTCAAAAATGATGCATCAGGAAATTTTGAGTGAAGAATTTTTCAGTGAATTTTATGCAAATGCTTTCTCTGATTGTCTGAGTGACATATATACTAGTGTCTGAGAAGATGACAGTTCTTCAGAACATATTTCTGATTCAGTGTGAACACCCTTAGTGATTGATTCTGATACAGAAAGTGAAAATGAAACACCATGCTGGAGAATGCCCCTTTGCTTCTACAGAAGAGGGGCGTTGAAGACAATATTTCACGGAAACTAGAAGACGTTACAGGTGTGTCAAGTGTAATTATTGAATGTAATAACTCACAAAATGCTAATGAAATGAGAGAATTAATTTTTGACTGGCCAAAACAGAAATCACAAGCCACAGGCATTAGTTTCTGCAAAAATCCTGTAGGCAATAATGAGTTAAAATGGTTTTCATGTTAAGCCATTAAATTTGGGAATGGTTTGCTCTGCAGCACTCGGCAACTGAAATGGAACCTTATAGGTTTTTTTAAATTTTTAATTGTTTTTATTGAAGTATAGTTGCTTTACACTGTTGTGAGTCTTATAGTTTTACTCGATAGAACTTGAGTCCCAAAGTGTCTTTATCCATTTGAACACTCGCCTTCATAGGTGTTCAGCATCCTTCATTTGCCAGCAGGGTACCTGTGTCCTGCTATTTTCAGGAATTCCCAAATGAAGACATGATAAAAAGTGCATGCATGATAAATAGTTGACAAGTATTCCTTAAACCCAGCTTCCCAGGAGGCGCTAGTGGTAAAGAACCTGCCTGCCACTGCAGGAGTTGTAAGAGACAGGTTTGATACCTGGGTCAGAAGAACCCCTGGAGGAGGGCATGGCAACCCACTCCAGTATTCTTGCTTGGAGAAGCCCACGGTCAGAGGTACCTGGCAGCGAGCAGTCCATAGGGTCACACAGAGTCAGACACGACTGAAGCAGCTTAGCATGCATGCATGTCTTGCTGCCCAATGTGAGAAGTACCTGCACCTAGGATATGGATACTTAGACTTCGGTTCTAGAGAGTAATATTGTTTTTAGCCATGTGGGATAAACCCAAAATAGGAAGTCCAGACAGAAGGTGTGACTGGAGCTCAATTAGGGGGCTTTGCCCTGACCTCCACCAGGAAGGACCCTGACAGGAGTAGAGATGTGAGCTTGACTTTGAAGCAAGGGCAAAATTTGGAGTAGGTGGGAAAAGTGGAAAAGGTATTCATAGTAAGACAAGAGCTATGAGCAAATCCACAGACCAAGGCTGTGGTGGTTAATTTTTTGTCTCAACGTGTCTAGATTGCAGTGCTCATGGTAACGATAACCCTGTATGCGAGACAGTGAAAGAGACACAGATGTATAGAACAGTCTTCTGGACTCTGCGGGAGAGGGCGAGGGAGGGATGATTTGGGAGAATGGCATTGAAACATGTATAATATCATATATGAAATGAATCTCCAGGTTCGATGCATGATACTGGATGCTTGGGGCTGGTGCACTGAGATGACTCAGAGGGATGGTACGGGGAGGGAGGAGGCAGGGGGGGTCAGCATGGGGAACACGTGTATACCTGTGGCAGATTCATGTTGATGTATGGTAAAACCAATACAATATTGTAAAGTAACCTCCAATTAAAATAAATAAATTTTTATTAAAAAAAATACAAGAGCTATGAGCAAATCCACAGACCAAGGCTGTGATGATATTTGATAAAACATTATTCTGCAGTGCTCATATTTGATAAAACATTATTCTGGATGTTTGCAAGGATGCTTTGGCAATGAGATTTACAAACAGTTGGCTTTGAGAAGAGTAGATTGCCCTCCCCAGTATTTAGTCAGCCTTGTCTAATCAGGAGAGGGACTGAAGAGAACAAAAGTGTGGCCTCCCCTGAGCAAGAGGGAATTCTCCAGCAGATGGCCTCCAGACTTTGTTTGCAACATTTGCTTCTCCTAGTTCTTCCACAGGCTGCCTTTGGATTCAAAGTGTAACTCTTTGCTGAGTCCTCTAGCCTTCTTGTTTCTCTCCTGAGGTTTTAGGCTCACCACTCACCAATCCTCCACAATCACTTGAGCTAGTTCTTTAAAAATAAGTCTTTCTGTTATATATATATATACAGATCCTTTTAGTTTTGTCTCTCTGGAGAACCTGAGTAACAGAGTAAAACGGATTTCCACAGCAGGAGAAGAGCCCTGAGCACATTCACAAGCTTGTTCAGAGAGTTCTGGGGATTTGTCTTGGCCAATCGGGAGAGTTTCAAAGGACCTTAGAGATCTCATGGCTCATCAGTAGGGCTCTTGGATCCAGGAATTTGAGGGTTTTCATTTGGTAGGGGGAACAATGGAAGGTTTGAACAGTTCAAATTTAATACAAATCCAGTGGATGCCCAATTTCCTCTTCATTTTTGTCCTTATGTTCCAGATCACTCTGTCATCCCACCTTTCCTCTCTGGTCAGCCAAAATGATCATGTTTAACCATCAAGTCTTTCCTGGGATCCTGGAGCCCCAGTTTTTCCTTATGAAATTTCAGGATCACCTTAGGGGGAGGTGAATGAGGTGGGTGCAGTGAATGCACAGAAGGCGGCCTCTCCCTTCCCAAGGCCACTGTTTGCCTCCATCTAGGCAAGATAGTTCAGTAGGACCTTGCTCTGGTCTCGATGTGTATTTTCCCTACTAACTCCTTATTTGAAAAAGTTATTGAAAGGCTGGTGGTGGCGTTGATGAGAGCTTCCATGGTGAGAATGAAAAAGGAAACAGAGAGTATATGCATGAAAAAGTGATTTGGGTCTCATTTTGTATCTTAAGCATTAGCTTGCTCTGGGCTGTAGATTTCAGTGGATGACAGTAATTGCAAAATTTGCAAGATGTTAGTTTTGTTTTGTTTTGCTTAGAAATTCTAGCTTGTCCTTTTCCTGTCCTTTGCGAAGTTTCTATAGGTATTCCTTCTTTCATTTTTCGTGCATTCACCCTAGATTGAATGAACCCCTGTGTAAAATTTATGTAGTTGAGGGGGTGCATAACATCAGTCTCTTGCTCTCCCTTAACAGAGTAGGAAACCCAGAATTACAGGGAGAAGAGTTGCAGGCTTTATAGGAAAATGTTTGTGGGTTTTATTTCTAACGGCCTCAGGGGCCAGTCAGAGTAGGATTCACCCTTTTGAATCAATGCTTGTGTATAATTTAGAGAACCTGGGGGGAGGTTCTCTATTGCAGGTTGAAGTTCTCCTTGAGGTCTGAGATCAGCAAGAGGCGAGTTTTATCTGGAGAAACAAGCTACTCATCCAGAGGAGACAACAGCTGTGAGCAAAATTCCCCCAGTGCTGGTCCTGTTGAGTTATGTTTCAAAGGAGAACAATTTCAACATAGAGCTGCACTTCCCCTTGAGCTGCCGAGGCAATAAAATGGCTGTAAGCTGCAGAAATTCTTTCAATATGGCACATATTAAACCTTTCAGAGGTACTGCTTTGATTTTTAATTTTACGCTCTTGGCAGGCAATCAGAGTATTTAATAGTATGGAGGCCAGAGGGAGAATGTTTCAAAACAGTGAGGATCGTATGCAATTAATGAATAATTATTAAAACCCAGAAATAGCTGGAAGAGAAGGCAAGAGGTGGCAGAGCAATTCTCTGGTTTGGGACCTCTAATGAAACCTCCAGAGAGGAGAAATATGATATACAGTTTTATGCAGTTACATCTTCCACTTTTCCCCCACTGAAGAGCAGTGATTTAAGGAGAGAGAGAGAGAAAAAAAAAAGCCCATCCCTTAAAAAGAAAAGGTCATTGGCTGACAGGGCTGCATTTGTTCAGTTTGATTTTCAGCATCTGCCGTGTCATTACACTTAAAATAATATAATAACAACAACGGTGATGATAATGTAAAGCCTGATGCTTGAAATCAATTCCAAAGCAAGTGGGCAGCAGAGACAGGGCTTGTCTGAGCCACCAGTCAGAACAGTTCGATTGTTGAACAAATTCATTGCATGTGCTGCACATCCCCAGCTGTCATAGAGAGAGCCCCCCCCCCCACACACACACACACATCTTCTGATCACACACATCCCCTGGTTGCTAACATTTCCAGACCCAATTTTGTCAGCTCCTGGCTGTCAGGATCTCTCCTCTGTAGGTCTCCATCCCACTGTTTCCTTTTTGACTCAGCTCTAGAAAACCCTGTCATCTGTCAAATGGCTGTTTATAGTTCAAATACTGGCCTGCTGAGTGGGCCTGTCGCCGGCTGGCATTTGGCTTCATGGGCCATCGCTAAGCAGGTACTGCTGGGCTGGCTGCAGCTCCTGCGCATCCCTGCATCCTGAGAAACAGAGCGGTGGGTGCATGGACTGTGAGACCACAGACCGTGCAGATGTTCATGTCTCGGCCACGTGGGCATCTGGGGTCAGCTCACCTTTAAGCAACCGTTAGTTCCCTCCTGCTGTTAAGCTGGGCCGTGCTGAAGGCTAGCAGGTGAAATCCACCAGCGCTTGTGATGGCATTTTCCTGGCATGCGGTTGCTCATTACTGAGGGCCTCGTGCAGGGCTGGGTTTTCATGATTGATCTCTCTCTCAGTGGTGTTTCAGGAGGCCAGCCAGCATCACAGGGGCCAAACAGATCTTCAAAATGAATAAATAGGTGGATAAACAAGTAAAAGAATAGAAGGGTTGGTGCTGTTGTTGGAGAGTGGCGAGAGATGTTTTCCATTGTGTGCCATTGTACTAAGGCGCCTGGGATGTTCTCTTTGAAATTCAGCTGTGGGAGCGGGAGGCATATGACAGCAGAGGATAGATCTGAGGTACCCAGGCCATGGGATTCATAGGTCATATGTGCTGTACTCAGCTCAGATCGTAGGTGTGAAGTTGGAAGGGAGGAGGTAGATTTGTTTTTTCCTCTTTGTTGCCTATGGCCCCTGCCCCTCTAATCAGGTCAGGCACTTTCCCTGATTGCAATACCAAGAGCTGCTGTTTATTGAGCACTCACTATGTGCCAAGCCTTGTGCCGTGTGCTTTGTGTGTGTTAGCTTATAGAAAACTTGGGGAAGGGTAGCATTAGCTTAGTTGTTACAGATGGGAAAACTTAAAGGGATGAAGTCACTTGTATGCAGGGGTGCAACTGGATTTGATACATCAGTTCAGTTGCTCAGTCATGTCCGACTTTTTTGACTTCCTTAACTGTAGCACCCCAGGCTTCCCTATCCGTCACCAACTCCTGGAGCTTGCTCAAACTCATGTCCATCAAGTTGGTGATGCCATCCAACCATCTCGTCCTCTGTCATCACCTTCTCCTCCTGCATTTACTGCCATATCATGGGTTGTCATTGTTGTTAAGTCGCTCAGTCGTGTCGAACTCTTTGCAACCCCATGGACATAGCACACCAGACTTCCCTGTCCTTCACCATCTCCTGGAGCTTGCTCAAACTCATGTCCATTGAGTGCATGATGCCATCCAACCAACTCATCCTCTGTTTCCCCCTCTTCTCCTGCCTTCAACCTTTCCCAGCATCAGGGTCTTTTCTCATGAGTCAGCTCTTCGTATCAGGTTGCCAAAGTGTTGGAGTTTCCGCTTTTGCATCAGTCCTTCCAATGAATATTCAGGACTGCTTTCCTTTAGGATGGACTGGTTGGATCTCCTTGCAGTCCAAGGGACTCTCAAGAGTCTTCTCCAACACCACAGTTCAAAGGCATTAATTCTTCAGTACTCAGCCTTCTTTATGGTCCAATTCTCACATCTATATATGACTGCTGGAAAAACTGTAGCTTTGACCATACTGACCTTTGTCAGCAAAGTAATGTCTCTGCTTTTTAATATGCTCTCTAGGTTGGTCATAGCTTTTCTTCCAAGGAGCAGGCATCTTTTAATTTCATGGCTACAGTCACCATCTGCAGTGATTTGGAGCCCCCAAAAGTAAAGACTCTCACTGTTTCCACTGTTTCCCCATCTATTTGCCATGAAGTGATGGGGCTGGATGCCATGATGTTCATTTTTTGAATGTTGAGCTTTAAGCCAACTTCTTCACTCTCCTCTTTCACTTTCATCAAGAGGCTTCTTAGTTCTTCTTTGTTTTCTGCCATAAGGGTGGTGTCATCTGCATATCTGAGGTTATTGATATTTCTCCTGGCAATCTTGCCTCCAGCTTGTGCTTCATCCAGCCCAGCATTTCGCATGATGTACTCTGCATATAAGTTAAATAAGCAGGGTGACAGTATACAGCCTTGACGTACTCTGCTCCCAATTTGGAACCAATCTGTTGTTTCGTGTCTGGTTCTAACTGTTGCTTCTTGACCTGCATACACGTTTCTCAGGAGGTAGGTCAGGTGGTCTGGTATTCCCATCTCTTTCAGAATTTTCCATAGTTTGTTGTGATCCACACAGTCAAAGACTTCGGCATAGTCAATAAAGCAGATATTTTCTGGAATTCTCTTGCATTTTCTATGGTCCAACAGATGTTGGCAGTTTGATCTCTATTCTTCTGCCTTTTCTAAATCCAGCTTGAACATCTGGAGGTTCATGGTTTGTGTACTGTTGAAGCCTGGCTTGGATTTGGTATCTAGGTCTAGCATAATTTATAAACTGCCCCTTGCAGCGCCTCTCTGCAAGGCTGAGAGTGGGAGCCCCTGGTGCCTTGGAATGCCAGAGCCCTTGAGCCCTCTCAGTGAGTTCAGCTCCTCATCCCCTGTCAGAAGTACTGCAGTTCTCCCTACTGGGGCCCCATCACTACTGTCTGCCAAGATACCCTCTTTTCTTGCTCTGCCACTGACACACTCAGGTCTGTTGGGTTCCAGTCCTCCCTTTCTACCACCCTGACAGGAGGAAGGCTGTGCATTTCAATTTGGTCTTAGGAGCACTTCTTTTGTGTCCTTGTTCTGGAGTCTCTCTCCAGAGTCACCTCTGGCTACACTAGCCAGCTTGACCTTCCAGCTCTTTAATTTAGTGCAAGCCCTGATTCTTGTTCTATGATGCTGCACCCTTTTCCCTTACTCTACCTTCATCTCCACTTCTACTGCACAGATGTTCATTTCTGGGCCATGTGGGTGTCTGGGGTCAGCTCACCTTTAAGCAGCCATTAGCTTCCTCCACTGCTAAGCTGGGTGGTACTGGAGGCGAGCAAGTGGGATCCACCAGCACTTGTGATGGCATTTTCCTGGCATGCAATTGCTCATTACTGAGGGACTTGTGCAGGGCTGGTATCTGCTTGTTCACGCATCTAGGCTTGGTTTAAACACCCCTTGCCAGAAAAGCCTTTTCCTGATTTTGGAAGACTCTATTAGCGATCCTATCATAACTCATTGCATTTCTGGTAACAATCTGATTACCAGCCTCTCCTAGTCTTACTGGACTGTTGAATAAATGGGAATACTTCCCCCTTTTGGTCACAGACCCTCTGGCAGGTCCATACAGAGACTAAATGCTTATCTGCTCCTTGTGGTTTGTTCTGTTCTTTTGTTCAGTGGCTAACTGGTCCACAACAGACTTGGCTTCAATATCAAGCTGTCGAATCACCCAAGTGTTCAAGACATAGTCATCATGGAGGAACATTTTGGATCAGTTAAGATAATGTTAATGGCTATAACAACTCCAAAATGTATCATGTATGATGTCTTGATAGAAGTTTATTTCTCACTCATGAAAAATCTGAAGTAGATGTTCTTGTTGGTCAGGAGACATCCCCAAGAGATGACTCATAAATCCAGAATCCTTCTTCCTTGGGGCTCTGGGATAGTCCAGTCAATGCATGGCTCCTAAGGTGCTGAGTTCATCTGAATCAGATGACAGAAGGAGGAAGATGGTAGTGGGTTTAGTAGAAGTAGTGCATGCGTGCTAAGTCACTTCAGTCGTGTCTAACTCTGTGACCCTATTGCCTGCCAGGCAATAGTCCAGCCTTGACTGTTGCCTGCCAGGCTCATCTGTTCATGGAATTTCCCAGGCAAGAATACTGGAGTGGGTTGCCATTTCCTTCTCTAGGGGATCTTCCCGGAGCAGGGATTGAACCTGCATCTCTTACATCTCCTACATTGGCAGCAGGGAGGTTCTTTATCACTAGCACCACCTGGGAAGCCCAGTAGGACTAGTAGGTGTGGGAAACTTCTGGGGCCAGTACTGGAGGAGATGCAGTCACTTCTGCTTTCATTGCATTGACTAGATCACATGGCTGTGCCTGTTCTTCAGGGAGGCTGAGAAATGTAGCTCCCTGTGGGCAGTAGGCCAGTCTGTGCCACACTATTTATTTCACCATAGCACAGTCTGTGGGATCTTGAAGCACCCAGCTTCCTATGTTCCACATCTGGGCAAAGTGCCCCTTCTTAATTCCTTAAAGGAGAACACAGTACAGGAAAATCTGTTGCTTCCAGATTGCTTCACTAGCGGCTGCATCCCCTGATTTTTCTTTGTTCACAACCTAAAGGGCTTCAGAAGGGCTTTCTTCTAGATTTATTAGAGCTCTTTGCTTGGCTGTCAGATTCCCAACCATGCCAGGGAGTGAAGATGGATGGCCAATTTGGCAAGTTGAGAGTTAACTCAGGTAAAGCACTCTTTCCCGTTGCTATCTTCTGAAAACAGTCTATCACTTGATTTAGTTGTTTAACTTAAATGGCAGAGCAAGTGAAAGTTTAGGTGAGATATCAGTAAGACCCAGAACACTGGGGAGAGACTAAGCCATTTACATATCTTGACTTAGGTAAGCTTTTCCATCCAACTCTTGGTTGTTATGACCAATTTTCTTCCGTGAAATTGCTCCGAAAACTGCTTGAAGACCTAGTATACCGATTTGTAAAAACAGGAGTTTCCTTCAAGACATGGCTCAAAGCATACCTTGTCTAAGAAACATTATCTAATAAAGCCTTTCCACCCTCAGAACACCCAGGCTTCTTGTGGCCTCAAGCACTGAGTTATTGAAATTGAACTTGCATTCATTCTAAGTAATGTCCTTCCTTGGGCATCTACAAGTAGCAAGTATCTTATACTGCTTTTATGCAGGGGCAGTTAGTGAAGTGTTTAATTTGAGGCATCACATTTATCATGCTGAATCAACTGATGCCCCATGACCCAAACTGAGCTTCTCATCTACATACCATACTTATATTGCAGAATTACCAGCCTGAAGGCACACTGAATCCAGCATCTCCCTTTGCCCAGAAGCTGATGCTGCTTGTGATTCTCTAGCATCTCTCTCCATCCACCCAGTGTTGCAGTGCCCTGTGCTGACTTTCCTAAATCGCCATGGACAAGCTCTAGCCTGAGCTTTAAAAATCAAGCCAGACAATTTTTTTGCTCCAAGAAGCAAGACCTAAACCTTATTTGCACCTTCCTTAGCATCCCTTCCTTCCTAGAGTTGAATTACTATTTGCTCTCTCTCCAGATCCTTTGATCCCCACACCAGTCCTGGTTGGTTTGTTTTTTGCCAACATGAGAGATGCGTTTTTAATTTCCTGCCCTCTGGTTTTTGTTTTCATTTTATATCAGTTTCTATTCTAATCAGTTCCTGCAAGGAAATCACTGCTTACTCCAGGACATGAGAGCTCTCTTCTATGCTTACTTCTAAAAGCTATCTTTCACATTTAGATATGTAATTCTTCTGGAATTGATTTTTGTATGTTTTCAGGTTAGGCATAAGCTTTATTTTTGCCATTTGGAGATCATCAAAAATGTATTGAAAAGTCCATTCTTTTTGTTTTGTTTTGTTTTCATATTTTTAACTTTATTATTATTTTTACTTTATTCCACTTAACAATACTGTATTGGTTTTGACATACATCGACATGAATCCACCACAAGTGTATACGAGCTCCCAATCCTGAATCCCCCTCCCACCTCCCACCCCACACTGTCTCTCTGGATCAAGTCCATTCTTAACCCACTTCTCCAAAATGTCACTTTGTTATAAATCAGGTGACCGTTTACGTGTATTTCTGGATCCTCTTTTCTGTTTTGTGGGCTAGTTTGTCTGTCCTTGTGCTACAGTCACGTGATCTTAAGTATTAAAACTTTGCAATAATAAGTCATGATATCTTGTAGTATAAGTCACTTATCTTTGCTCCTCATCTTCAAGATTATGTTGACTAACCTTAGCCCTTTGCATTTCTGTATAAGTTTTAGAATCAGCTTGTAAATGTCTACAAAACAGCAGCAGGGATTTTGATTGATCTTAAATTGATTTGAAGGGAATTTATATTGTATAACCTTGAGTTTCCTAATCTATGAATATGGTGTAGGCCTTTGTATTTAGGCTTTATTTAATTTCTCTCATTAATGTTTTATAATTTTTAGTGTGTGGTCGGTCTTGCTGAATTTTTTAAGATTTATTCCTAAGTATTGATTTTTTTAAAAAATTGCTATTGCAGATTATCCATTTAAAAATTGACTTTGTATCCAGGGACTTTGCAAAATTCACTTATTAATTTGAATGGTTTCTCTGTAGAAGCTTTTGGTTTTTCTGTATATAGGCATGTAGTTTGTGAATAAGAGTTTTTTTTCTCCACTTTCTGTGGTTTTCTTATCTTGTTGCATTTGCTACCTGCTCCAGCTTTGTCACATTCCAGATAGACACTTGTGCAAGGATAACAAACATGTCTGCAAAACTTTTTAAAAACTCTTTTATTGTGTGCTGCTGTACCCACCCAGCAGGGTGGGTACCTATCTGCATTTTGCTTAAGTAAAACTCATGCCCCCTTCATATATCAGCTTAAACTCCTCCTTCAGAAAATTTCAATGATCTCTCTGAGATCGGATAGAGAAAGTGGAAATTGCCTGTCATCTGAGGAAATTAAAAAGAACCCTAGGACATAAGCTGAAATTGCTTATCTATGAGTTTGTCTCCTCTGTTGAACCTCAAAGGCAGAGACTCTCTTGTGTTCCTTACTGTATCACCATCACTTTGCACAGGGCATGGTATATCATAAGCACTGCATAAATGTTAGTTTATCATCATCCTTGTTCTTATCCTAATCCTTGTTCTCTTCCTTCCATACTTATCTAGATACAGAAGTGTGGCCCTCATCAGTATCAGGGTCCGCTGAAGTCATTGAGTTACTTATCTTTCACACTAGCCTGTGATGTCCTTAAGGTCAAACATCTTATCTTTTATATTTGTATCCCCAGTGTTTAATGCAGTGCCTGCCTCTTCAGTTCAGTTCAGTCGCTCAGTTGTGTCCGACTCTTTGTGACCCCATGAATCGCAGCACGCCAGGCCTCCCTGTTCATCACCATCTCCTGGAGGTCACTCAGACTCACGTCCATCAAGTCCGTGATGCCATCCAGCCATCTCATCCTCGGTCATCCCCTTCTCCTCCTGCCCCCAATCCCTCCCAGCATCAGAGTCTTTTCCAATNATCACTGACTTGATGCACATGAGTTTGGGTAAACTCCAGGAGTTGGTGATAGACAGGGAGGCCTGGCATGTTGTGATTCATGGGGTCACAAAGAGTCGGACACGACTGAGCGACTGAACTGAACTGATATTTATTTTTGTTGGTAGTGTTCAATGAAAAGATTGTCCTTTTCCCCCACTGAATTCCCCTGTTACCTCTGTTGAAAATCAATTAACCATGTACAGCAGCATCAATTTCCAGACTCTCTGTTCCATTTATTTTTTTTAACCTTTGCATCAATACTGTATTATCTTGATTACTGTACCTTTAAAATATAGATTAATATCAAGTAGTGTAAGTCATGCAGTCTTATTTATTCTGTTTCAAAGTTGTTTTTCCTATTTTAGATACATTGCATAGACAATGAAAAGTTTGAAACCAGCATATCCGTTTCTACAAAAATCTTCTGGGATTTTTGGTAGGACTGCAAGGACTCTCATTAGTTTAAGGGAAATTGATAGTTTAACAATGTGGAATCTTCTGATCAGTGACTATTGGTATAAGTCTCTTACTCTAATTTCTTTCAGTAATGTTTATAGTTTTAAATGAACATATATTGCACATTTTTCATTTAATTACTAAATAAATATTTTTGATGTTATAAGTTTCAATTTCTGGTTGTTTATATCTTATATAAAACTATAATAGGTTTGGCACATTGACCTTGTATCGTGTACTTGGCTAAACTCACTGGCTGTAGTAGCTTTTTTTGTACATCCTGAAGGACTTTCTGTTTGAATATGAGCATTTAACTTTTCTTTTCCAACCTGAATTTTTCCCATTTTTTGAATTGATTGTGATTTCTTTGCCCTGTCCATAATACTGGGATAAGAGTCAGTCTTACCATTAAACTTGATATTAGTTATAGGTTTTGTCATATGATTTGTTAGATTGAAGAAGATTCCTTTTATTCTTAATTTGTTGAGAATATATATCAAAAATGAACGTTGGACTTTATCTAAAAATTTTTTTCATCTATTGAGGTGATCATGTGGATTTTATTAATGTGTAAAATTATATGATTACTATTTTTAATTTTAAACCAACCTTGCATTCCTGAGAAAAATAGCTCTAGGTTATTATTGTTGTTCTTTTATATTTTGTTAAATTTAATTTGCTGAAATGAATATAAATATAAGAATTTTTATATTTGAGTAATACTGATCTGTAGTATTTTTTTTTCTTATCTTGCCTGCCAGAATTTGGTATCACAATAATACCTCAAAGAATGAGTTGAGAAATATTACTTGCATTTTAATTCCTTGAAAGAATTTATGTAATATTGCTCTTATTTCCTCTTCATATATTTTTCAGAATTTACTAGTGAAGATACATGGGCCTGGAGTTTTCTTTTGAGGATTGTTTTTAATTTTAACTTCAGTAATTGATAAGAGCTGTTCACTTTTTTTGTCGAGTGAGCTTTGTTAGTTTGTGTATTTTAAGAAATATATCTATTTGTCCGTGTCATCTAAATTGAATTAATGGCATAAAGTTGTTAATAATTTTCTTTACTTTTATATATTTATATTAGGTTATCTCTTGCTATAATATCAAATTACTGCAATCTTAGTGGCTTGAAATAGTACACATATATGGATTCATGGTTTCTGTGGGTGACAAATTGGTATAGCTTAGCTAGATCCTTTGCCTCAAGGTCTTTTATAAGGCTGTAAACAAAGTACTCACCAGAACTAGGGTCTCATCTGAAAGATTGATTGGGGAAGGGTCCCCTTCTGAGATTATATATTTTTTGGTAATCAGTTCCTTTTGGTTTGTTGAAGATGAATATTCCATTTTGGCTGGAAGCTGCCCTCAGTGTCTTGCCAACTGGGCCTTTCCCTCATGGCAGCTTGCTTCATCAAAGCTGTCAAGGTGGAGGGGTCTGCTAGCAAGATAGAATGCACAGTATTATGAAGCCTAATTATGGAAATGACATCCTGTCACTTTGCAATATTCTGTTGATTAGAAGCAAGTCAATAGGTCAGGTCACACTCAAGAAGAATGGCTTGTATAAGGGTATGAATACCAGAAGGCACAGATTATTGGGGGGTATCTTAGAGTCCTCTTTGCACAGTGTTTGTAGGATCTGTAGTTAAAATCCCTACCTCATTTCTGATTTTGGTGAACTGTTTCTTTTTTTTTCCTGATCAGTATGCCTTGAGGCGTATCTCTTTTACTGACTTTTTGTTTCATTGGTTTTCTCAATTGTTTTTCTCTTTTCAGTATGTTTGAGTTCTACTCTTCCTCTACTATGAGTTTAGTTTGTCTTTTGTTTTTTAGTTTACCAAGGTGAGAGTTGTGGTCACTGATTTCTAACAGGCATTTAGTACTATAAATTTTACTCTGATCATGATGCTACCTGTATCCCACAGTTTTTCTCATTTTGTATTTTCATTTCATTCAGTTAAAAATATAATTTGTTACCAAATGACTAGGGTCCTACCATTCTCCATTTACAAGATGAATTACATACTCGAAAATGGAAGAAATGAAAGATGGCTTTAGTTAGAATGCCAGCCATCTGTACAGATGGTAGACTCAGCATCCCTGAAAACCAACTCTGAAGGTTCTGCTTGGCCATGAAACTTTAAAGAAGAAGGAAAGTAATCTCAGTTAATCACTGAGATAGGTGGTCAAAGTTGTTATCCCCCACACTGCCTACAGACTCACTGGCTTCTTGTGATCTTCCTCTAGATGTTGCCTTGTTCACAAGGTTTGTTCAGATTACTGAAGGGGAAGCTAGGGAAGAGATCTGGTCATCTGTTAATTGCTTATTCTTCATTTCTTCTACTTTAATCTATGGAAGGAACCCACAAGTTAGGCAAGGTATTGTGTGATTAAAAGCTTTGAAAGGTGTGCTTGGACTGGAGATTAATAGAGCATGGGGGAGTGCCTGGTAAAAGTTACTTATAATACACCTCTGCTAAAGTGACAAGAAAGGGGGCTGAGGGTGGTTTCCTGCACAGAGCCACTTGCAAATCCACGCTCGTCAGAACATCATTCCATTTCTGTGGGAGTAGGCTGAAGGTCTATTTTCTATAACTCCATGCTGACATAGGTGTTGTATTCTCAGAGTGGAAAATGTCTGTGTGGGTCTGTTTTGCTGACAATTTTGGTTTTCCGCTTAAATATACGGGCAGAGTGACCTACAATTATTTTGATGTTCACAAAGATAAAGATGATTATGAGCAATAATGTTAATCCCATTCTCTTGAGGCCAGTTCTTGGAATTTTGTTGGCCATAGACTCAGTTCTGCTCAGAATGAAACAGCTTATGTCATGGCTACAGTCTGGTTATCATGCACTTAACTTTTTTCTTGTATTGGAAGTTATAGTATCTATAAAACAATTTTGTATTGGTTCTAATCATTAACTTATCAGTTTTGTACTTGGGGTGGGGTGCAGGGTTGTGCTCTGTTGCAAGTTTCCTGTTGATTTCTTCCTTGACCCTTGGGTTATTTAGAAGTATATGTTTAAATTTGTAATATTTAGAGATTATCCACAGGTATTTTTATTATTAATATTTAATTTCATTCCATTGTAGCCAGAGTGCATGCTTTCAGTTCAGTTCAGTCGCTCAGTCGTGTCTGACTCTTTGCGACCCCACGAATTGCAGCATGCCAGGCCTCCCTGTCTATCACCAACTCCTGGAGTTTACCCAAACTCATGTGCATCAAGTCAGTGATGCCATCCAGCCATCTCATCCTCTGTTGTCCCCTTCTCCTCCTNAAAAAAAAAAAAAAAACCTGCCTGCCAATAGAGGAAATGTAAGAGATGTGGGTTCGATCTCTGGGTTGGGAAGATTCCCTGCTGGAGGGCATGGCAACCTATTCCATTATTCTTGCCTGGAGATTCCCATGGACTGAGAAACCTGGTGGGCTATAGTCCATGGGGTTGCAAAGTGTCAGACATGAGTGAAGGAACTTAGCATGCACGCAAGCACGTACAGAAGTTTATGGTACCTGTGTGGCAGAATTATAAGCCAAAAGCCAAAACTGATGCCTTAGTTCAGTGTGTGAATTTCCCTTTGTCCAGAAGCTCCTTTTGCTGTCAATTCTTCTTAATCTCTCTTCGTCCATCTGAAGTCACAGTGTCCAGTGTAGCTTTCTTAAATCATTGTCTATGCCTCAGCTCCAGAAAATCCAGGATAGATACTTTTCTTGTTCCAAGAATCAAGACCACTTACCTTAATTTAAAAAACAAAACAACTTCTTTTACATTCTTTTCTTTCTAGAATTAAAGTTTGCTTTCCATTTGGAGACCTCTTCTTGGGTCTCAAAAGAGACCTCTTCTCTCTTCTTGGACCTATGCATTACTTCCCTTCCTGGATCTCCTCATTTCCCCCTTTCCCCACCCCAGCCCTGTTTTGTTTCGCTGTTTCAAAACTTGAGTGCCTTCTTATGTCCTCAGGTATCCTCAAATATCATGGGTTTAATTTTATCTTCAGGAACCTGGAAAGAGCTTGGGAAAGACACATTTTTCATGATTTGTCATCAGGAACTGTGATAACTCACCCATGAGCTCACAACTCAGAGACCTACACTGCTCACATTTGAAAGCTGAATGAAATTCTGCCCAGCACTTCCCCAGAATACCTCATCTCCAACAGGCAGGTGACTTTCCTTCCTTCAGCCTCTCCCGGAGGCCTGCCCCTTCTTTGGTGTTATCTTCAACTTATATGCCTTTCTCGAAGGCTTCATTACATATTTCCTTCCCATCTGAAAACTCAGGTCCATCACACTGAGATGAGTCAGGTGGCGGGGCAGCTCCTAACAGAGGCTACTTTATTGAAGAGCAATCCTGGGTTGTGGTAATGCCAACTGACCAGAGAATTGCAGGGAGGCAGGTAAGGCCAATTAACCAGTCAGATCTGGCCCTTGTAGATGCCAGCTGTTGCTCCAGGCCTGGTAAGTCCCTACTTGTAACTGCACTTCCTACTCCCTACTCCAAATAAACACATCTGCCCAGCCAGGGCAGGGGTCAGTTGCCTGTATCTCCCCCAAAACAGTATCTCTGCATAATTCAAATCTTGCTGCTAAGAGATTCATTTCTAAGCCACCGTTATTGGCCTGAACCACGACTAGAGTAAGGCAAGTGAGGCAGCTAGGATGGAAAATGGAAGGAGGCACTCACTCTCTGATGCTGCCTCTGCATTTGCCTGGCTCTGAGAGCCAGTGCCTCCTTATATTTTGGCCCTAGGCACCTTCCTTGTCTCATCCTAGCCCCAGCCCTGGTTTTACCCCAAACGTTTAAAGCAGATGATCCTTTAACACATCAAATTGTTATGGTGGGATTCACAGGAACTCAGAAAGCTCTCTGCCTTCCAAACCCTTTTCTGAGGTCTTCCTACTGAACCCTGGTTTTGCAGTCCATGTCTGCTGCCCCCCACTTCTAGCCAGGGAAGAGTCACTATTTGTTGAAAGTTTGGTATAAGTTGAGTTCTGAGCTAGATCTGCCCTCAATTATTATTTATCATTCTTGCAATAAGCCTGTGAGATTTGTGGTGTTATTCCAGTTTGTGATGAGAAAATGAGCAAGAAGAAGTTGTTCTTGGCCCAGCCAGAAAGGGGGCAGACCCAGGATTTGGCCCAGATATGCTCTACTCCCCAGCATCCTGTTCTCATCCACCATCCTTACACCCAGTGGGGCGTCTGTCACCACATGGGAGAGCCGTTGAGGTTTGCAGTGGCAGGATTTGAGTGTAGAAGAAGGCGAGGGGAAGAGAGAACTTTGGGGGACCCGAGAAAGGAATACAGAGAGGAGATTTTAGAGGGGAGGCCAAGGGAAAGGAAGGTCAGAGAAGTCCCACCTTCCACTTTAACTTAGCGTGAGCCAGAGAGGATGGTGATGGACTAGGCTAGCCTCCATGGGTTCCTTTGGCAGGGGCAGCCTTCCCTATGCCAAGTGACCCCGGTCTACCCCTCCCCTCCACCTGCAGCATCTTGCTGTATAGTGAAAGCTGGGCAGCTGCTCTGATATTTGTAGCAGGGTCTGGACCAAGGAATGAGGATCCTCTTGACTTTGCTCAATGAAATGTCACTCTCTGTAGCTCAGTCCCTGGCTCCTGTCCTCCTCTTCATCCTTTTCAACCAGCAAAATCCTACTTCTTCCTCAAAGCCCACTGGGAGTATATCACCTTCTCTAAGAAACTTTTTTCAGCTTTTCACTCCTTCCCCACCGACCTTCTGAAGAATGCAGTGGTTCTCTCTGGCCATGGGTATTCATTATTCTGTGTTTTTAGGATCTCCTATGGTAGGGTTGTCTGTATCTAAATGCAAGTCAGTTTTTGATCCAGTACCAGCTCCTTGAGGGCAGAGACTGGATTTCTTCACTGCTTCTCTTCAGCGTTTCAGTTTTCAGTTCAGTTCAGTCATTCAGTCGTATCTGACTCTTTACAACCCCATGAATTGCAGCACGCCAAGCCTCCCTGTCCATCAGCAACTCCCGGAGTTCACTCAAACTCATCCATCATGTCAGTGATGCCATCCAGCCATCCCATCCTCGGTTGTCCCCTTCTCCTCCTGCCCCCAATCCCTCCCAGCATCAGAGTCTTTTCCAATGAGTTAACTTTTCACATGAGGTGGCCAAAGTACTGGAGTTTCAGCTTTAGCATCATTCTTTCCAAAGAACACCCAGGGCTGATCTCCTTTAGAATGGACTGGTTGGATTTCCTTGCAGTCCAAGGGACTCTCAAGAGTCTTCTCCAACACCACAGTTCAAAACCATCAATTCTTCAGCGCTCAGCTTTCTTCACAGTCCAGCTCTCACATCCATACATGACTACTAGAAAAACCATAACCTTGCTTAGACGGACCTTTGTTGGCAAAGTAATATCTCTGCTTTTGAATATGCTATCTAGGTTGGTCATAACTTTCCTTCCAAGGAGTAAGCATCTTTTAATTTCATGGCTGCAATCATTTCAGTTCTACCATACATCAATCTAGAATTTCTTTTTACCACTTTCCCAGAGAATGTTCTATTTTTCCCAGTAAGGTTGCTCTAAAGAATAAAGCACATAGGAATATAGAAAGTGAGAACTGAAAGTTCCTTTTCCTCTCCTAATTCTTCTATTATTGGTGTCCACTGTTGAGTCTCANGCTATCTAGGTTGGTCATAACTTTCCTTCCAAGGAGTAAGCATCTTTTAATTTCATGGCTGCAATCATTTCAGTTCTACCATACATCAATCTAGAATTTCTTTTTACCACTTTCCCAGAGAATGTTCTATTTTTCCCAGTAAGGTTGCTCTAAAGAATAAAGCACATAGGAATATAGAAAGTGAGAACTGAAAGTTCCTTTTCCTCTCCTAATTCTTCTATTATTGGTGTCCACTGTTGAGTCTCATGCCTCTTCTTCCAGAGGCTTCTCTGTACAAACACAAATTCACACCCATCTAGAGACACATTTCTTTGATTTTTTTTCCCCTAATAGCACAAACTCTTGTTTTGTGGATTCCTTTTTTCTACTTCACAGTGCAGTGTAGTCTTGGGTCCATTTCATGAATATAGAATTGTCTCATTTGTTTAGCAGCCATGTGTGGATGTACCATAATTATTAAGAATCCTCTGTTGCTGGGTATTTGGGTTGTAAGATTTTTTCTGACAGCAAAATTTCTTTTACTAAAGTACTTGTGCATTTGAGTAAGTATTTTTGTGGCTTAGAATTCCTAAAGATCTCTTCCTAGAGATGGAGTTCCTGGAAAATAGCATATGCCTTTGGATTTAGAGGATGACAAAGTGGCCTCCAAGGGAAGTTGAATAGATTTTCTCTTTCAACAGTGAATGGAAGTGAATTCTTCCCATTTTTCTACTCCAGTTCAGTTGTTCAGTCATGTCCAACTCTTTGTGACCCCATGAACAACAGCACTCCAGGCCTCCCTGTCCATCGCCAACTCCCAGAGTCCACCCAAATCCATGTCCATTGAGTCAGTGATGCCATCCAATCATCTAATCCTCTGTTGTCCCCTTCTCTTCCTGCCCTCAATCTTTCCCAGCAGCAGGGTCTTTTCAAATGAGTCAGCTCTTCGCATCAGGTGGCCAAAGTATTGACGTTTCAGCTTCAGCATCATTCCTTCCAAAAAAATCCCAGGGCTGATCTCCTTCAGAATGGACTGGTTGGATCTCCTTGAGATCCAAGGGACTCTCAAGAGTCTTCTCCAACACTGCAGTTCAAAAGCATCAATTCTTTGGCACTCAGCTTTCTTCACAGTCCAACTCTCACATCCATACATGATCACTGNGACTGGATGCCATAATCTTAGTTTTTTGAATGTTGAGTTTTAAGCCAACTTTTTCACTCTCCTCTTTCACTTTCATCAAGAGGCTTTTTAGTTTTTCTTCACTTTCTACTTTTCTACCATAAGTGAAGGGTGGTGTCATCTGCGTATCTGAGGTTATTGATATTTCTCTTTGCAATCTTGATTCCAGCTTGTGCTGCATCCAGCTGGGCATTTCACATGATGTACTCTGCATAGAAGTTAAATAAGCAGGGTGACAATATACAGCCTTGACGTACTCCTTTCCCGATTTGGAACCAGCCTGTTGTTCCATATCCAGTTCTAACTGTTGCTTCCTGACCTGCATACAGATTTCTCAGGAGGTAGGTCAAGTGGTCTGGTATTCCCATCTCTTGAAGAATTTTCCACAGTTTGTTGTGATCCACACAATCAAAGGGGCTTCCTTCATAACTCAGTCAGTAAAGTATCTGCCTGCAATGCAGGAGACCAGGGTTAGGAAGATCCCCTGGAGAAGGATGTAGCAACCCACTCCAGTATTCTTGCCTGGGAAATTCCATGGACAGAGGAGCCTGGCAGGTTACAGTCCTTGGGGTATCAAGAGTCAGATATGACTTAGCAAATAAACTACCACCACCGCCATACAAAGGCTTTGATGTAGTCAGTAAAGCAGAAGTAGATGTTTTTCTGGAACTCCCTTGCTTTTTTGATGATTCAATGGATGTTGGCAATTTGATCTCTGGTTCCTCTGCCTTTTCTAAATTCAGTTTGAGCATCTGGAAGTTCACGGTTCACATACTGTTGAAACCTGGCTTGGAGAATTTTAAGCATTAATTTGCTAGTGTATGAAATGAGTGCAATCGTGTGGTAGTTTGAACATTTTTTGGCATTGCCTTTCTTTGGGATTGGAATAAAAACTGATCTTTCCCAGGGATGTGGCCACTGCTGAGTTTTCCAAATTTGCTGGCATATTGAGTGCAGCACTTTAACAGCATCATGTTTTAGGATTTGAATTGTTGGGGTAGAGCTTCAATATTTGAATTTTTGCAGAGACACAATTCAGCCCATAACAGGGTGTGACATTCATCATTCTTGCTGGAATGCTTTTTTTAAAGTATTTTTGGACTTTGTATTGAAGTCTGATAAGTTTACCGTTGGAACACATTCAAAGAGCTCAGGCAGGAGAACATCACCAGTACCCCCACAGCTCCTTTGTGCCCCCTTGTCTGATCTCCCAAGGATAACCAGTATCCTGACTTCAAACATCATACCCTTGCTTTCCTGTTTTGTTTTAAATTTTTATTTGGTTTTGGCTGTGCTGGATCTTGGATGTTGTCCACAGGCTATCTCTAGCTGCAGACAGCATGCAACTGCAGGAGCTACTCTCTAGCTGTGGTGTACAGGCTTCTCATTTTGTTTCAGACCACAGATTCCAGGCACTTGGGCTTCAGTAATTATGGCACGCAGGCTTCAGTAATTGTGGCACGCGGGCTTAGTTGCCCCTTGGCATGTGGAATCTTCCCAGATGGGATTGAACCTGTATCCCCTGCATTGGCAGGTGGATTCTTAACCACTGGACCACCAGGGAGGTCCTTGCTTTCCTTTTCTTGTGCTTTGTGTATGCAAAATCATAGAACATGTCGTCATCTGTGTCTGCCTCCTTCACTCAGCATTATGTTTGTGAGATTCACCCATGTTGCAGGGTGTAGTTTATTCCGCAAATTCCTACTGCTTCATGTAGTCTCTGATACCCCACTGTGCAAATATTCTATTCATCTACATTTTTTAACCACTGATGAGCTTTTGTGTAGTTTTCACATAGAAAAGTTGCTATGAACATTTTAATCCATGCCTTTAGGAAAACGTATCTTATGCGTTTCTGTTGGCATTTACCCGGGAGTGGATCTGCTGGGGCAGGGGACATGCAAATGTACCGCTTTAGTGGAGATTGCCAAATAGTTTTCCAAAATGGTTGTGGCAGCTGACGTACCACCAGTGGTGTGTGAGCCTTCCAGTTGCTCCATATCCTTGCCTACACATGTTTTATTTTCCCATCATTTCCTTTTACTTTAGCTATTCTGTTCAGTATGTGGTTATATCTAACTGGGCCTTTAATTTGCATTTCCCTGAAGATTATGATGTGGAATATCTTTGAATTTGTTTGCTGGCCATTTGGATAGTCTACTTTGTAAAGTTCCTGCTCAAATCATTTGCTAATTTTTTTTTTCTTTTCCCTACTGGATTATCTGTCTATATCTTATTGTTCTGTAGGAATGCTTTGTTTGTTCTCTCTGAGTCCCTTGCTGATGCTGGAACAATTTTGATGATAAAAGATGGGGGAGTCTATAAATAAGCTGGGACAAATGTTGTAAACCATGATCATCCTCAGTAAATTGGGCAAACTCAAATGGTCAACACAGTGTGTTCCAGTTTTAAGAAGATTTTAAAAGGCAAATCTGAAGACATCAAGGGCTCATAGGAGAAGGAAGAGGAAAAAGAGTCATGTTTGTAAGTACATGGCTTTGTAGGGGACTCAGTTTCCTCTCTTCCTGTGTCTTTCTGAAAAAAGTTCACCTTCAGAGCCCCGTATTGGAATGAATTTTTATTCCCATGTGGGGCTGATGCAGCATTCAGCTTTTTCTTGGTCCGTGACCTGCCTTAGGTTGATTAAACTTCTGACATTTTATGATCCTCTTAGTCCAACCTCTAATTCTATTAATGAAGAAACAGATTTTTTTTTTTAATGTATTTGACTGCACTGAGTTTTAGTTGCAGCACATGTGAGTTTTCACCTTTCTTGCAGCATGTGGGATCTTTAGTTGCAGCATGCGAACTCATAGTTGCAGCCTGTGGGATCTAGTTCCCTGACTAGGGACCAAACCCAGGCCCCCTGTATTGGGAGATTAGAAGCTTAGCTGTGCACCACCAGGAAAGTCCCTGAAAAAAACAATTTTTTATTGGTTAAATGACAAATCCAAGGTCACACAGATGGTGAGTGCAGAGCTGGGGCTAGAATTCCATGCTGCAGGGCGTTCTTGGTAAGTACTGAATATTTCAATCAACCCGTTACCTTTGATCGAGTGCAAGGTCATTGCAAGGCATTGGTAGCTGCTGAAATCTTGAGGGGTGAGGGAAGATCTGGAGTCAGAGGTTCTGCCATTGATGGTGCTGAGGTCAGCTGTCACCCTGTTTTCTTATTGGTCAAATAATAGGGCTCTACTGGAACATGTCCTCAATATTCCTCAACTCTCAATTCTACATCCAAAACTACTTTGCATAAAGAAAGAGAAAGGGTAGTTAGTTTGTTTGTTTTGGTAGCAGGAAATGAATAAATAAGTATAGATTTCCTATGAAAGGTAAGTATTGAATTGCTTTAGTAATAAGAGAAAAGAGAGAAACCAAGCTTCGCGTAAAGTCCTAGTGATGAGTGGGAGAAAGCAGCTACTAGTCCTCTCCCTGTCTTTTGCTTCAGATGGGCGAAAGGAGGCATTTTGGTTATACCGGAAATACTGAGCGATGCTACCTTAGGAGACTGAAGAATCACCTCTGTAGGTCACAAAATTAAAGAGCTTTATATAACTGGCATTGTTATGGCTTGAAGAGAAAACCATATTCAAACTGGTTTAAGCAAAAAGAAATAAGGAAAAAGTACTTTTTAGTCCATGTAATTGAAAAAATGCATGGGTAGGTGTTATTTCAGGTCTGGTTGGATCCAGTTTCAAATAATGTTAGAAATCCTTGCCCCCTCTCTCGCTCTGTCTTTCCTTTGCTTTCCTTTGCATTGGCATCAGTTTCAGGGAAGGCTTTCCCATGTAGGGGCAGCATAACCACAGGCTTACAGGTTCCTGTTTACCTGGTTGGGTGACACACCCAGACTGTTTCTTTCCCTGTGGTTCCAGCAAGTATCCCAAGGCTGGTCTGAATGGCCTTTCCTGTGTCCATCACTGAATGGGCCACTGTGACTCTGACTGCCCACTCCTTCAGCATCTATCCACTTTTGGGGACTGAGAGTAGAACTTCAAGGATTGAGTCACGGACAGTGGTTCCCCAAAGGACCATTGGAGTGCTCTTCTTGAAGGAAGGGGGAATTAATTCTAGGCACATACCAAAACTGATATGCACTTTACCACCTGTGATATTGTGATTTATAATAAGAAATATATATGTGGTCTTTGTCCCCATTTCTGGCACAGGGCTCTTAAAACCTTTGAGATTGCCTAAGTGAGGAGCGCGGTGGAGGTGTCTTTTGTTATGTGAGTGAGGTGACTTTTGGAGGCACCTCTGGATGGGGCTAGTTGCCTGGAGAACCAACAATGTGGTTATAGGGTTAGACTTTTCAGTCCCACCCTGGACCTCCGGGGAGGGGAGAGGGGCAGGTTGGAGATTGTGTTCAGTTATCAATGGCTAATAATTTAATCAATCACACTTGCATAATACAGCCTTCATAAAAACCTCAAAGTATGGGATTTGCAGTGTTTCCCAATGGGTGAATATGTCCCAGTTGGTGAACACTTGGAGATTTGAAGAGAATGGGGCCCCAGAGAGAGAAGGAAAGCTCCACAGTGTCCTTTCCCTGTGTTTGCCCTGTGCATCTCTTTCTCTGGCTGTTCCTGAGTTTGATTTTTTATGATGAAGGGGCAATCTAGTAGGTAAAGTATTTCTCTGGTTTCTGTTTTAGTTGCCTTAGCGATTTAATCAAACCCAAGGTAGAGGTTTTCGGAACCTCAGATCTATAGCTGGTTGGTTGGAAGCATAGGTGATGACTAAAGCCTGCAGCTGGCATCTGAAGTGGGGGAGGGGAGTGGTTTTGTAGGACAGAGCCCTTACCCTATGGGATCTGACGCTGTTTTCAGGTAAATAGGGTCAGAACTGTGCTTATTTGTAGGACACCCTACCACAGTGTTAGTGCAACTGGAGTGCAGTGGTGTGCAGAATCTGTGCTTAAGGCAAGATGGTAGCAGAGAGGCTTCTTTATTTTTCCCTCAAATCCAGGATTCTAGGAAATATAGAGAGAGGGAAATAAAATTTACTATTGAGTAGCAATATGCCAAGTATTGACATACAGGTTCATTTTATATTCCAAATGTTACTGAATGCAAGTTTGTGTGCCTGGCACAGTGAAGCCAAATGATACTCAAAAGTGGGAGTTTGGAGCAGAGAAAAGTTCATTGTGGGGCCATGCAAGGGGAATGAGTGGCTCATGCTCAAAAATCCCCAAAATCTCCAAAGGGTTTCAGCAAAACCTTTTCAAAGGCAAGGTGAGGGAGAAGGGTCACAGGGTGTGTGGCCAGCTCCTGCACAGTTCTGTGACTAATTGATGGTGAGGTAACAGGGCAGTGTCACAGGAGTTAACATGCTCAGTCCTTAGGGTCCATGTGCAGGCTACATGCTCACGATCAAGTGTCAATTTCTTCCTTTTGGTAGTAGTTTTTTAGCATCAGTAAAACTCAGGAAATATACATGACAGACTATGATCTGGGCACTTCAGAGGGGAGATACAGTAGAGACTATGGGAAAGGGGACTGTCCCAGGAAGTCCTCATAGGGTCCTACTCAGTTACACAATCATTGCATTTGGTTTTTGTTCAATCACTCAGTTGTGTCCAACTCTTTGTGACCCCATGGCCTGCAACATGCCAGGCTATCTTTCACCATCTCCCTAAGTTTGCTCAAATTCATGTCCATTGAGTCAATGATGCCATCCAACCATCTCATCCTCTGTCACCCTCTTCTCCTCCTGCCTTCAATCCCTCCCAGCATCAGAATCTTTTCCAATAAGTCAGCTCTTCGCATCAGGTGGCCAAAATACTGGAGCTTCGGCTTCAGCATCAGTCCTTCCAATGAATATTCAGGGTTTATTTCCTTTAGGATTGACTGGTTTGATCTCCTTGCTGTCCAAGGGACTCTGAAGAGTCTTCTCCAACACCACAGTTCAAAAGCATCAGTTTTTTTGGCGCTCAGCCTTTTTTATTGTATAAGGAAGATATTAATTTCCTAATTTTACTATCAAAGAAAATGATGGCAAGAATGTTAAGTCCTTGCTTCCTAGGGGCACATTATTAGTTGGTGAAAGATCCCAGTTCTAGTCAGCGGGTCCTGATGTTAAAACCACCCTTACACGTGTCTGCCTTCTAAACCTGGGCTTCACTCATAAACATCCAGTGAATGGAATCCCTGGCTATGGGAAAGGAGAAAGGGGTGTGGCTTGGGTCTTGCTCTTCCTCTGGAGCTGGCCAGATGACCTTGACCTAGTCTCTTGCCTGCTGTGGCCTCCCTTTCCTCAGCTGTAGTTGGGTGGTAGTTGGAGCAATCTGTAAGAAGCTCCAAAGCCAAGTGTGACTATCTGTGATCAGGTGAAAAGGGGCACCTGGCTCTGCTGGGTCTAGGCTAGTCACATTTGGCTTCAGTACATCCGAAGGTGGCTCTCAAGTTATCCTTTGAGCTTCTGATCGTGTTCAGTCCCAGCATGCACCACCAGGGCCAGCTGGTCCCCCATGCCCACCCATTCTTCTCCTGGGGGCTTTGTTTCTCTTCCCCACCTTAGATGCATCTTGTAGCCTGTATTCTCCCCCACCTGACACCTGGACCTTGCTCCTGCCCATGGCTGCCCCTAGTAGAGCCTTGTCCTGGGAAACGCTTCTCCTCTGAGGAGTTCCAGAGTTCCCAGAGCTGATGCGCAGAGGCCTGTCGCCCTCTACGTCCTAGCCTGCCTGTCCTGGGTGGGACAACTTGCTTTAAGAGGCTACTCCATCTCCTGCAACTTTCTCCATCCTGTCCTAGAGGTGTTGTCACATCAAGCCTGAGAGACCTGCATATTCTAGCTTGATCCCAGGCAGAGCTCTGGCAGGAAGGAGGAGTCCTGTTCCCCACCCATTCAAGGCCAGGGGGCAGCCTTCCTGGGGGAAAGGTGGCTGTCCCACTGCCTGCCCGCCCTTTGTTTCCCCTGGTTCTAGAACAACCCAAAGACGCTCTATTCTCTGCGCATCTGTCTGGGGTGGGCTTGGGAAGTGGTATCTGATTTGTCTCCTACAAGTCCAAAATTGTTTTTGAAGTACCATTATCCTAAACAATAGAGTGATGTGTGTGTATTTATAGATGTCAGTGCAGTAGGATTCCAGATTTTTAGTCAGAAGTTCAGGACAGGACTCTGGTACATTTTTTATGGAATTAAAATTTTTTTTTGATACATCCAGTGGCCAAGTATTAAGGCCCTACTGTGCTGTACTCGGCATGTGTTGATGGTTGGGACATGGGCTTTGCATCTCTGTATGCTCTCAGTGAGCCAGATCTATGTGGAAATTCATAGTTAAATTGGTGTGGTTGAGCTGTCACAGAAGCAAGGACAAGGTCTGGGAAGATTCCTCCTTAGAATGATCAGGGAGCCCTTTGCAGAGGAGAGAATCCTTGAGCAGGTAAATGCCAGGAGTTTCCTAGACTCTGTCTTGGGCAAAGACTTGGGATGTGCCTGCTTAGTCATTCATGTCTGCCTCTTTGGGACCCTGTGGGCTGTAGCCCACTAGGCTTCTCTGTCCCTGGAATTTTCCAGGCAAGAATACTCGAGTGGCTTGCTATTTCCTTCTCCAGGGGATCTTCCCAACTCAGGGATAGAACTCCTGTCTCCTGTGACTCCTGCAGGTAGAGTCTTTACTCCTGAGCCACCTGGGAAATCCAAAGACCTGGTAGATCCTAGAAATGTGAGTCATCTGGAAAAGCCTGGGGCTCAGGAAGGGAATGGCGGAAGACAGGCAGCAGATAGGTAGTCAAAGTTCTGGATGTGATGTGGAGAAGTTTGACCACTGGAGTGTGGACCAGGTGTCAACTGGCCATCTTCTTAGAGTGTGGATTTTGACCAGCAGTTTGGGGATGCAGCCTTAGAGTCTGGCTTTTTAGCACGCTCTCAGGGATGCTATGGGTCATACTCTGATAGCAAATGTGAAGGACTTAGGCATCACTGAGGACTTTACATAGGGAATACTGGAATTCTCTGGAATTCATATACCTGGAAATACTAAAAAGTGTATATATTGTCTAATTTAATTCATACACTAACCTTGTGAAAGGTGACTCATATCACCCCAAATTTTTTTATAGAAGTGCTTTATTTATTTTATTATTTTTGGCTGTGCTGAGTCTTCTCTACTTCATGACACAGGCTTTCTCTACTTTTGGCAAGTGGGGGCTACCCTCTCGTGCTGTGTGGGAGCTTCTCGTGGTGGTGGCCTCTCTTACTGTGGAGCAGGGCATCTAGAGAGTGCTGGCTTCAGTAGTTGTTGCTGACCGGCTTAGTTGCCCCATGGCATGTGGGATCTTCCCAGACCAGAGATCAAGCCAGCATCCCCTGCATTGCAAGGTGGATTCTTAACCACTGAACCATCAAGGAAGCCTATATCACCCATAATTTTTACAGGAGGATCCGGGATTACAGGGAAGTTAAATTTACCAGGGTTTTGTTATTGGAAAAGGGCTCAGAAACATGACAACCCCTAGTTTATAAGGTAACTCATCTGTGATCTCTAAGGTCTTTCTGCATCTGAAAATCCATGTTTCTGTGATTTGAATGTGTTGCTCATAATTATGCTGGTCCTTCAAGATGAAGGTTGAATGAAAGGCTTCACTCCATTCTGGGACTTCCCATGCCTGTCTCCCTGTCTCAGCTAAACTCTGGGAGAGGGTAGGATGGTCTCTGGGTTATAAATATCGAGATGTGTGATGGAGGTGATGTAATTGAATTTGTGAACATCTTTGATTAGAAGATCCCAGGTTTTAAGCTTTCTGGCTTCCACTCATTTTCTTTGTAACCTGAACCAAATAAGTTCAGTGTAATGTATGCTAACCTTTTTATCAATAAAGAATAAGGCCAGCGGCCCCCACCCCATCTACCTCAATATATGGTTAGAATATCAGATTGGCAGGTCTTCCCACTTATATTGTTCAGCTACCATGTGCCAGATATTGTGCCAGACACTGCAGATGTAAAATGGGACAAACCCAGCCTCTAATCCCATGGAGCTTTCATGGCCAAGAAGACAGTCATGAAAGACTGTTGTTCCAAGTTCAATGTCCAAATTACAGAGTGTGGCAAAAAAGCATGGGGTAATGGGAGATTACAGTATGGGGCTCAAACATGAGGTCTGGGATGATTTCTTGGAGGAAGTGGTAGCAGAGAACTGAAAAACGGATAAGAATTTGCATGGTGAGGAGAAGGGAGCCTGGCTGTATAAAGAGCCCGAGGCAGGAGAGAGTTGGCTGGCTCCAGAAAATGAGAAGCGGTGAGGTGTTGGGGAGCAGACATAGCATGCAGGGTACAGGAGAGCCTGAAGGAATAAGTTAAGTCAGATCCTATAGGACTTGTTAGAGATTTGGAACTTTATTATAAGGTTACAGTTCTTCTAAGGTTTTAATAATAGGCCATTTAAATGTTATAAGCAAAAGGGTGACATGAACTTTTCAACTTAATGAGATGATCCTGGCTTGGGCAGGAGTGATTTCGAACCAAACCAGTGAGTGAGCTTGTGTCTCATCCAGGCATAAGATAAAGGCAGCTCCAATTAGGGATCTTACAGTTGGGGTAAAGAGAAGGGGGCAAACTGGGGGAGGGAAAGCTGACAGGCTTAGAGAAGGACTAGATTTGGAAATGATGAGGGAGGAGGTAGAACAGGATGACTTGCAGTTTTCTAGCTAGAAAAATCAGTGAATGGTGGTAGAGCTTATTAAATTTGGGAGCAGAGGAGGAAGAGAAGGTGTCAGCGGGTGGTTGGTCATTCAGTTTGGACATGTTCCCATATAAGGTGTGATGAGCTTTTCAAGCCATGATATTGAATAGGGTGGATGTCTCCTGACGCTGGCAGTGTTGATTTGGGAACTGCATATCCTTGGAGATGGTATCTCAAGTTAGAGGCATGGAGGAGGTACCCAGAGAGGGGAACTGAGATGTGTTTAGAGCTGGGACAGAGCTTGAAGGTGCAGTTACCGTCTAAGCTTGCACTACTCACTTCAAGACAGGACAGTAAATCACAAGACCAGTTGTTGAGGCAAGGAATAGAGACTTTATTTGGAAAGTCAGCAGACTGAGAAGATGGTAGACTGATATCCCAAAGACTCATCTTGCCTGAGTTAGCATTAAGGCTTCTTTCATGCTAAAAGTGGAAGGAGTGTCGCTGCAAACTTCTTGGCGCAGGAATCCTTTGTTCTTGCAGCTGTCTGTGTAGGTCAAGCCTGCATGTTTCTGCAAACCCCCAACAAATGTTATTCTCTGTTCTATAACTTTCATTCCTATGTGAATGGAAAAGTGTTATACCTTTAAAGGTCAGAGCCTTGGGGAGGGGCCGTCCTGTGTATTTCAGACTATAGACAACATGCTTGACTTATAGTAAAAGCAACAGAAAACAAAGGTTAAAGTAAAAGAAATAGATCCAATGTGAAGTCAGATTTTTTTCTTCTCTATTATATTGCCCTTTGGTCATCAGGTTGGGGAGACAGCAAATGAGGTAACAGATGCAGAATAGCCTTAAAAATTAAAGCAGGATATTATTATTGTTGGACTGAACTGGACTTAATATGAATAATAATGTTCATGGCTGCCAATTAACTGCTGCACTTGGAGAGATGATACTTAATGTTCCCAAATCTGCAAGACTATTTCCTCACAGTTCTGTTTGTCCCTCTGAAAAGAAAACCCACCAGGAAGGATTTATTCTTATCATGTCATGCTACAGTAATTTCATTTTCAAATCATTAACAGGGAGGCATGCTCATCTGATCATTCTTGATACAAAACCCTATCTTAGAAGCCTGATACTATCTCCTCTACTTTTCTGAGAGCTTTACTGATTTCAGTTAAGACCTTCAGTCTTAAATAAAACACAAATATAAGTTTGGCTCTTTCATAAACCTCTCTTTTGATATCTCTCCCATCAGCTTTTTTTTTTTTTTTGCCTCCTGTTCTGGCATTTAGCTATAGATTGTTCCAGGGATTTCATTGCTAAGTTACATGATATAAGCAGATAAAGGGGAGTGAAACTCATTTTCTAATTTACTTTGAAACTAAATTCTAGATTGTATTTATGGGGAGGGGAGCAGACTGTGATGAGCAAGAATAGTCTTCATCTCTGAATTTTTAAAATGGATTTTCATAGGGAAGCATCCTTCCTTGAGCTTTTCATGTGCCTGAGAGTGTGGGTGGGGTAGAGGTTCTTGCTTCCCATCAAATAAATCCAATCAAAAGTAGATGTTTAGCAGGAGTCTAGCCTGTCAGACTCCTATTCAAGCTAGTTTGCTTCTTTGAATTTCATCAAGCTCCTCTTATAGTAACAGGAAAGTTTATCCTGTTCCCCTTACATGTAAAAAGGCCTCTTCAAGGCAATACCTTTCCTTATCATAGAGATGTGTTAGAAGGGATTTTTTATTTCTTGACAGTTGAGATTCTGTTATGTACCATGACACCCATCAAAAAAATTTATTTCTGAACTTGTGGCCATTTAAATCGAAATACCTTTGAATTGGGGATTCAGAAAGCATTTGATCGTTGATCCTCCTCAGGGGCTCTCCAGCTGAGGGCAGGCTACTGGGCAGCATTTTCAACAACATGGACTCTGGACCTTGTCAACTGTGTGAGTTTGGGCAGGTCATTTAACCAATTCGTATCTCAACTTTCTTATTTGTGTATTAGCCAAGAAACTCAGTAGTGCCCATCTTGTGGGGCTTATTAAATAAGCAAGTGTCAGTTAAGTGCATAAAAGAGTGTCTGAAATACATGCACAGTAGATTAACTTTAGCTGGTATTACTTCTACACTGGGGTGGCCAGTTGGATTGTATAGTAAGTAATACAAGTGGCCATTCATCGGCCATTGCTGTGCTCTGTACTTCATATGCATGCATATCCTTTAGCTTTTCTTACCACAATTCTTTGAAATAGATACTGTTATTTTATCCATGTCGTGGAGATATAAGTCCATGGTCACATAGCTGGTAAATAGCAGGGCTGAGATTCAAAGCCAGGTCTGTCTGACTCCAAATCCCAGCCCTTCCCTACCATAGCTCAGTCGGTGGACACACCCATGGGCACTGACTGTGGGTGTGGGTGTGCTGAGGCTGTGAAGGAGCGGATGGAGGAAAGAAGTGAAGTCAGGGTCATTTGGAGAGGAGGCCTTATTAACCAAATTAACCAGATGACCAGATATTTATGGAGCATCCCTGCCACTTGTCATTCTTCCTGGAGAAGAACTGTGTAGGGATAGGAAGTTAGGGAGGACTCAGGGTTCTTGTCTTCCTGGAATTTGAAAATTTTCCTTCTTCTTACAATCCTACCTTCTATCAATTTTCTTCTCTTATTACAGCCTCCACTGCTTGCCTCTCTAGCTCCTTAGCCACCCCACCCTCCGACCCTGAGACCTATATATGTGTGTTGAGGGAGAGAGAAATGAATCAGGGTCTCAGGGCAAAGCAGCAAGAGCCCCATTTCCAGGTGGTGGAAAGACGTGTGGCCTGGAATTGAGGAGACCTAAATCTTGATCCTCTCTCTGCTACTGAAGAGCAGGAAAATCCTGGTAAGATCACAGAATTTTCTGGGCCTTATTTTTGAGTTGAGGCTTGAAAGGTGTGTGACATCTTATGGTTCTAATCAGCCTTCTGGGTCTCTTACCTCTGGGAGCTGTCCTGATGGCAGCGAGAATGCTAGTGGTGAGGTAGCGATGGTGATAATAGGGGTGGAGGAGGAGATCGAGACAGTGATGATGGTGAACGTGTGCTCGGGATGGCGATGGGGGTGATGGTGGTGAAGATGGAGGTGGCAGTGGAGGTCATGGTCACGGTGCTGGTTTGGAGATGGTGATGATGGTGGGAGTGGTGGCAGAGGTGGAGGTGGGGGCACAGGTGATCGTGGAGGTGCTGATGACTAACCTAAGCCCTTATCTAGCACCAGGCACTGTGCTTACTAGCACTTTATGGCCATCGTCTCACCTAATCATCCCAGCAGCTGTTGTCATCTCCATTTTGCATATAAGAAACCGGCGCTTTAGAGAGAAAATGTGAACATCCCTTGGTAGGCGGAGTTGCCTAGGTCAGATGCAGGTGGAATTCCAGGTGCCAGAATATATGTCATTGGAGATTTTATGACAGGCATAGAGTGGGAGGACTGTTCATCTGGGGAGTTAAATATTTTCATGTTCTGCTCTCCCCAGACCCTCTCCCTCTATAACCAAGTTGTGCCCAGATGGAAATTTAGGGTCATAACTGCAAGAGTTCTTCCTTCTGAGACCACAGTGTGTAATGTAGAAAATGTCTCCCTCCACCTTTATCAGATGCTCTTCTCAATAATTTCTCTTCTTTTCTCTGTGAGTCTTCCCCTTTGGTTCACACTCTAACCCTTATGCTTTGGGTTTGTGGCTACAGCTTCTCTCATAAAGATTTGCAGCATCTTCACAGGAGGGTGTGATTGATGGGGGTCCCTGAAGTGAAGTATTTTGGGGCAAAAGAAAGTCCTCCAACATGTGTCTTTTCTATATCCTATTTCTCCCGATGACCCTCACTTGTATGCTGTACCCCAGGAGGCCATCTTGGAGAGAAACAGAAACAGGATTCTAGCATGGAGAACTCAGGACTTGGGGAACAGCACACGGACTGGGAGATGAAAGCTGGTCGTGTCTGAAGGCACGGGTCACACCCAGACTCTCAGCCCTATTTGCACCTCCTCCTTGGGCCTGGAGGTTCTGACCTTGCTGGATTGAAAAGGTGGTC
The DNA here is from genome assembly GCA_006410875.1 of Neotragus pygmaeus. Lineage (NCBI taxonomy): Eukaryota > Metazoa > Chordata > Mammalia > Artiodactyla > Bovidae > Neotragus > Neotragus pygmaeus. Next base: position 395,935 of record SJYV01004701.1, read on the forward strand.
CCTTCCTCCAAGGCCTACTCTTTCCTCCTCCTTTCCTCAGAATGGGAATGGAAATAATCCAGGCAGGGCCCCTGCATCAGGAAGCTTAGTACTGACCCCCTCTGAATGGAGAAGCTGGCTTCGAATGAATTCTATATACATGACGTGAATGCATGTTAAATGTTCTCTTCTCCAGCTCCTCATCTAACCTCCAACACCCCCTCTTGCTCCTACAAATTTTTATTCAGCAATTACTTTGTAAAGATGTTCCGTTAGGTGTTGAGGACAGGAGAGTGAAGGTGGAACATCTTGACCTCATGGAGTTTATGGTCTAGTTGATGCTACAGTGTCCTGATGACAGGGGCTGGTGGTAAAAGTGCCGGTGATCTCATAGCAGGTAACCCGACAGAGCCTTGTGGAGACCAGGAAGGCTTCCTGGAGGCAGTGCCACTATGTGGAAACTTGTAGGATAAGAGCTGGATCCAGCATGGCAGTGGGGTGAGAGGAGTGGAGAGGGGTGAGAGGAGTGGAGAAGGAGAGAGGAGGAAGAGAAGAATGTGAGGACAACGTAATCCAGGCACAGGGATCAGTGGGGTGGTTGCTTGCCCCATCTGGGCCTGGCCTGCCTCAGTCACAAGCACCCAATGCTGGTTCTCCCAGGTGCCTCTGCACAGAGGGACCTCAAACAGGAACCAGGATCCTCAGGCATGTTGGCACCTATCTGCGCTCCTGAAATGCCTGTGTTGCCTCTGCTGTTTGGGCTTGGCTGAACCCTGTTCCACCCATGAGTAGATTGGTTTCATTAGGTCTGAGGGGAGCTTGTGACCAGTGCAAACACCATGAGACTAGGAGGCCTGATGTTTGGACTCCTGGGCTGGGCGAACTGGGGCCTCTCTTGGCACTTCTCTAGGGCTTGTGCAGGCTCATTAGTAGATTCATGCCTGAGGGTTTTTTTTTTTTTTGTTTTTTTTTTCAGTACTTGCATTCTGGGGTTTTAATTCTCTACCACTTGCAAAGAACTAAATCCTATTAGAAACTGCAGCTTTTCAGCCATGAAGCAGAGTTTATAAGTGGCACGGTCATCGCCACAGGGGTGGCTTGAGTTGATGATCTGGGGAGGATGGCTGGTCATCACATGATCTGCTGCCTCCCCCACATGCTTGTGGGGGGCAACACAGTCCCCATTACCACCACCCACTCCTGGGCTGTGCATTACTAGGGAGGAAGTGTTCAGCTTCACTCATGGACTTTGGTAGTGACCCCAGACCCAGGGACATCACTGTCAACTGATTCAGAACAGACACACAGAAACTGATTCAGAAAGCCACACAGCTGCATACAGTAGAGACCCACATAGAAAAATATTTATTTAACAGATTCCAGTTGATCACTGACCATGCATTCATAAAGGAACAGAGGCACTAAACCACGACGACGACCCTAAATGCTGCTTACTTGGAGTGCAAGTGGGTGCAGCTCCCAGACAGGAGGGCTTGTTTTAGAAATATTGATATTTATGTTGTTACTGCGATTTTATAGTTTGTCTTCTTATATTGAAGCTTGCAGAGCAGAGTGGGATGGATGTCATGCTTAGCAAATTGCATGCCATCTGGAATCTGGGTCCCTGGCCTCTACATAGTGGATGGAGCCACCCTGGGGATGGGGCAACCATCTTTTCCTGGGGTATCTTTTCCCATCGAACAGCTAGGGCAGGGACAGGACATCAGACCATCTGTCTTCATGGACAGAAGCAGCCATCTGTGGCCTCTACATTACTTTAAAGCTGTGACCTGCCCTCTTCTCTGAAAACCAAAATCCCAACAGCTCTTCTAGCTTCTCCCAAAGACCATTTCTCAATGGGAAGGAGAATAAGGTGGCAGAGCAGTTTTAAATGAAGGTCTTTAAGCTGACGCCTCATGGGAAATATGACTGTGAGGTGTCCAGGCAAGTCCTGGCAGGGTCAGAGGACACAGAACAGGGAGCAGCTCTTCACATGGGGGTATCCAGCGCACAGCCATCACCTGTGTTCATCACACCCCATCTGCTTCCAAAGCCCCCCACCCCACTTTCCTTTGGCAGACAGCAATGAATGGTGACCGTCCTTCCAGGAAGCCACCTGTTAGCTATTAACGGACTTGCCTTCACGTGATGCAGTCCTGATCTCAAAGCCATGGGAGAAAATGGAAGAGGTGTGTGCTAGTGACATAAGCAAGGCTGTATATGGCTTAGTTACTGTGATCTTGGGGAAAGATGGAGTGGGGAAGGGGGAAAGAAGCAGAGGGAAGAGAAAGGAGAGGTGCTTCTTACTGGAGACACATGTAAGTAAAGAGAGGGGAAAGGAAAGGAATGAGGAAAAGGAAAAGGATGGGGAAGGAAGGGGAGGAACCAGAGAGAGGGATTTCTGAGCTACTGCCAGCTCAGAGTTCCACTCATTCAAATGTGATGCTTCAAAGGCAAGTCTGTACCAGCGATGGGGCCACACAAATGCCCACAATCTGCATTCTGCTTTGATTTCTGCTTCTCTTAGGCCAATGGTTCTCAAATTTGAGTATCTGCACCAACCAGCGGATTCTTGCCCCCAAGTCTCTGATTCAGCATGTCTGGCTTATAAGTTCACAGGCGGTGCTGATGCTGCTAGTTCTTTGAGAACTCAAGTGAAAGTCACTCAGTCATGTCTCTTTGTGACCCAATGGACTATACAGTCCATGGAATTCTCCAGGCCAGAATACTGGAGTGGGTAGCCTTTCCCTTCTCCAGGGGATCATCCCAACCCAGGGATCAAACCCAGGTTTCCCGCATTGAGGGTGGATTCTTTACACTTGAGCCACAAGGGAGGCCCAAGAATACTGGAGTGGGTAGCCTATCCCTTCGCCAATGGATCTTCCTGACCCAGGAATCAAACCAGGGTCTCCTGCATTGCAGGCAGATCCTTTACCAACTGAGCTATGAGGGAAGCCCTCATAGCTTGTCTTAGAGGTTAGAGACTAAATCAATGTTGGTACTGGTTTGGGCTCCTGGAGTCAAAGTCAGAGAGTGAGATCTGTGTCTCAGCTGGCTGGCAGGAGCAGACTGGCAAACACAAAGATATAAATCAAGAAAACGCTAAAGCCTGTTAGTGGATATACTTGTCTCTTCCTGGCCCTTCATTCAAATAGCCATATATACTTACTTTCCACTAGCAATTGTGGTTTAAATGTCAGCTGACAAGCAGATGTCCCCCACCTTTCTGTGTGTGAGTTACCTTACTGCCCACAAACCCTGATGCAGTGCTCTCTTGCCTTCTCCACCCACCCTTCTGTTCTGGCCACACTGAGCTGTGCAGCTCTCAGAAAGCGGCATGGGCCTTGATTCCTCCATCCCCGCTTGTGCTGTATTCTTGACCTGGCTGCCACTTTCCAGGAGAACTAACTGTTGTTTAGTCACTAAATCATTTCTGACTCTTTTGGTACCACATGGTCTGTAGCCTGGCACGCTTCTATATCCATGGGTTTCCCATTCAAGAATACTAGAGTGGGTTACTGTTTCCTTTTCCAGTGGATCTTCTAGACCCAGGGATCGAACCTGTGTTGGCAGGCGACTTCTTTACCACTGAGCCACCAGGGAAGGCCGAACTGACCCACTCTTACTCTCCTTTGAATGTTCCCACCTGTGGGAAAGTCAGCCAGCATTGCTCATTGCTGCCATGATGTTCTAGCCAGGGTCTGCTCTTTTGACCCTTTATAAAAAGTCACCAGACTGTGGTTGCCTTGTCCTTCTCAGCTTTTTATCATCAGTGCCTTGGATAGGGGGTGTCTAATTCCCGCTTATATTATAAGGCAGGAAGAGGATGGAGAACTCTACTAATCACAGACATTCTAAATCATTCTCAGCATTCCCCAAAGCTTCAATGATTCAATGAGATGGGTGGAAGAGTCAATCTTTGAGATTTCTTTAAATCACACAAAATACCTTTGGTTTGAGAAAAGATTAAATTTCCAGATCTTTTCTGCTTAGTAGAAGCTATGTGTTCTTTTGCAGCACGTGCTTATGTAAGATAGGTTGGCGGGGGGAGTAAATGGATGGACAGATGGATGATAAGATGGTGTCCTTATAGACTTGCACATCAGGTCATCACCTGGAATCATATTTTGTTTTGCAAACATTCTTCAGCTCCTTTGGGGGGAATATATGTACTCCAGAGCTTTATCATGTATCAGTTCTTGAGAAACTTGGTTTTAAAGCAGAATCCAGTGTCTGAAGGTGTTGTGCTGAGATGGACCTGCCTCTCACTGCATTCTATGCTGTGAATGGTCAGCCCTTGAGTCCAAAAGAGAAAGACAAAACAATCCTACTACATTTAAAAATAAGGAAAGCCTTCTTTGTCAATCTCAGGTGGAATTCAGTGTTTGAGCAGTGTGGCAAGGTAGCAGGGGTCCTGCCACCCTGACCTGTGAGATCTTTTTAGGCGAATGACTTAGCCTCAGTTCTGTCTCGTGTAGGACAAGGGAATCTCTAACTGGTCTCCAGGTTCTCTTTCTGATGACTGTAAGATGAGCCATTTCTAAGGGACTCACACATAGTTGTGTTCACTTTAAAGATTTGAGGGGAGAAGAGACAGTGTCAGATGTACGATGCTGCCACATCCCAGGCGGCATAGCTTAATGCACTTCTGAAGACTAAACCAGGCAGGCTGACTCGAATGCTGTTGAAGTGTCAGGCTGCAGGGTGGGATGCTGTCGGACATCTGCATTACTTCTGTTTTTTAAACAACATTACTCTGCTGAGAATAACTCTGTGTCACCATCTAATGGCTCTTGTCAGTGTAGTGATCAAGGAGGAAAAATAGAAGTACTTTATGTGGAAAAACAGATAAGATATGAAGCTTTTCCTAAACCCAGAGTACAATACAGATCTATCAACAGTTCCCGTAGAACAGTTTACCTGCTTTTTGTGACTGACTTCAGTTCACTGATCATCATTCAAGTTCACACTAAAGTCATTTATCTGCAGGCTACACATTATACCACACAGACCACAGGATTATAGATTATTCCAAATATAACATACAAGTCCAAATTGATTGCAGCCCAACGTAAATTTAGTCAAATCTTTAATATACTCTATTAAGGCATGAATAAAAATTTAAAGCTTTGTCTCAGCTCTGGAGAAGCTGAGACTGGAGCTGAACCAGTTGTAAATAGCCAACATAAAACGTTACTATTGGACATGGTGTTTATTCTCAGCAATGCGTCATCTAAAATAATGAACTTTTGTTTTCAAATGTAAACATGAGCAATTTACCTGTTAATGTAAAACAACAATTTTACAAGGGGGCTAATTTGATGCCTTGGTTAGCCACCAAGGCTAACCTGTGTATCACGTTGTCTATGGGCATACACTTCACGTTGCCCATTGGCTGTACCTGTGTGTCCCGTGCTCCATTTTTGTAGCACAAAATCATCTTTCAAAGCACAAGAGGAAAGGTACCAGCTATTTTCCCCACCTCCGGTTGAGATAGGGAAGTTTATTCAAGCAGCTCTGGCAGGTGTTTGGCACAGTCTGTGTTATTCCAGAACGATTATGCAAGGCTTAGAATGTAAAATTGTGTGCTTTCAGAATTTAGGCTTTAAATAATTTGTCATCCCTTATAGGGAAGGCTTTATGGGAAAAGACTGGATGGACTTGGTCTATGCTATAGGTGAGAATGTGTAATGAGAAATATGATCCAGATTAAACCTTGGTTTACCTGCACTGTCAGAATCTTAGGAGGATAAATACAGGCTGAGTGGGAGATTCCTTGGGGGTTTCCTTGGTTTGGCGGGACTCTCTGGGGATGTGGCTGGGTAGTGGGCAATGGTGGGACTGGGAAGAGGAAGAAATAAGGAGCCTTGCTGCTTTGGGGAGGGGGAATGAAAGATTACTTTAGCCACTAGTCACAGGGGCCTGGTCCCAACTGAAATATGTTGTGAAAGCTACACTGGGTTTCAAAGACTTAGTGAGAAAAAAATGTAAAATACTGTATAAATATTTTGATTGGTTAACACACTGAAACCATATGTGGAATGATATTCGTGGCATACTGGATTAAAATTGATTTCACCTCTTTCTGAATGTGGTTGAGATTTTAAAATGACCATATATGGCAGTTATGGTGAATAGTGCTACTTAATACCTGTTATGTATAGTGGGATTATGGTTCATGTTTACTTGCTTGTGTTTTATTTTTCATACTTAAAATGAGAGACAATATTGAGTCCAAGAAAAAAAAAATAGCTTGTGGATTTTGAAGTCCAGTAAGCATGTGTCTTGGCTATAGCCCTTGGGTAACTAACCTCTGAGACTCAATATCCTCATCTATAAAATGAAGATAAGAGCAGTTTTTATCTTAGCAGTCATGAGAAATGCACAGGAAATCAGCAGAGAGCACTAAGTATTGAAACTAACAGAGGGAAAACACAGTAAGCAATTAGCATCCTTCTTGCTTACATCTGATGACCTGATGCCTCATCTTTTAGACCTTGACCGTTTCTAACTAAGTTCCTTGTTTCACTTGTTCCCCAAATTTGTATTTTCTTGCATGTCTAAACTTTGCCTTCTTTTTTCTCATCAATGGAAAATCTCTAGTCTGGTTTCCCATCTTCTGCTACTTGTTCAAACCAGGGCAGCAGTCCCTAATCTTTCTTGTACCAGGGACTGGTTTTGTGAAAGACCATTGTTTCATGGACAGAGGTTGCGGGGTGGTTCAAGTGCATTACAGTTACTATGCACATTATTTCTATTACATCAGTTCTACCTCAGATCATCAGGCATTAGACCCCAGAGGCTGGGGACCCCTGGACTGGACTAAGGTCCCCCCTACTTACTACTTTAACTGTTGGAGCAAGAATTCTATTCTGGCTAAAACTGTAAACCAGTCAAGTCCTTCATCTGCCCTCATCCCTGGCCTCCTACCCAGGACACTGGGTCTTTCTTTTATGGAACTCTGCTTCATTTGATGGGATGGTCGTTCAAGGACAGCTGATACCAGGCAAAGGGGGTGAAGGTAATGGGAGAATGAGGGTCATGTAAACAAGAGATCAAGAGGATGGACAGGAGGAGCAAAATGGTAGAACATCTTTCCTCTGCCCACACAGCTGCCTCTTCTTTCTCATTGCTTTAGAAGCCGTACTAGGTTCAACCCATGGTAACTAGAAGGTGGCTCTTTCTTGCCTCCTGAAGTACAACTTCCCACAGTGCAGTATAGCAACACATCTAAAACCCTGTGTCCAGGTTCCATATTCTAAGAAATGCGACCTTAGATGAAGATGCTTGTTACTTGTTTGCTACCTGGCTCCTTCTCAATTAATGGGATGAACCTTTCAGTCAGAGCTACTTGAGATAAAAACAAGGAGACACAACAAAAGAACACACTTGGAATAGTGCAGGTAGCTGGGCGCACCCATCCCTCTTAGAGCAATGAAAAAAAAAGTCCTTGATTTACTATGTTTTTTTTTTTTTTTTGATAATCAGAAAAATGTTGATTTTTGTTCTCATCCAGCAGCTGTAACTAGGTATTTCAGAATGTACTCTTAAGGTGATTTTTTTTTTTGCATTTCATCAGATCAATATGTTACTTTGCCTAGTTTATTTTTAGATTTACTGAGGGTTCTGAGGGTAGAAAAGGGTAGGAAACTCAAAGGAAAGAAGCAAATTGGTTTGTATTTCAAGTTTGGGCTAAATCTGGACAGGAGAAACCCTTAGAAATTAATAAGGGGAGCAGGTTTCCTGGGCCCTCTTTGCTGACAGCTGGGATAGTGGAAGGATTTACTGGTGGAGGGGACTGGGGAATTTCAGTGCCAGAGAATATAACCAGGGCCCCTCTGCCACCCTGCAAGGGATGCTCACCTGAGTGTGTGTGGGAGGGCCAACCCCAGATGGGTAAAGAGGGTTGTTTTGTTTTTCCTGGAGCATGAATGAAATATTTACTATTGATCAGAGGCAAGGAGGGGTCATTGCCAACAATCACTTCTCTGTAATTTCCTAGAAGATCAGAGGGTTTGAAAATGTGAATGAATTTTTCTATTACTTAAATTTAGGAGAGGAAGAATTTCTTAAAAATCCAAAACACAGCTCTAAGATATCAGCTGTTTACATAGCAACTTACGTTTGGTGTCTTGGCACCCACAGAGATGAGAGCGTGCGCTCTGCAGGTGCCTGATCTTTGCTGTTTTACTGATGCTTTTGGTCACTGTGGATAAATACTGTGTGATAGCAAGTATCACACAGCATCTTTTTCTCTGTCAAGGGTTGTACAAAGAGCAATGATGGTGTAATTCAGAATGCAAACACATGGGAATGCAAACATCTGTCCATGTAGTCAACTTTTGATCCTCTTGGGGGCATCTTTTTAGGACTGATTTTTTTTTTTTTGGGCGCCACAGTGCACCTTAGTGCAACAAAAAGTGAGCTAGTGAGTTATGAACCTGAAGTTAGGTATTTTCCATTATTTTTGGATAATTACCTTTTTCCCCTCATAAGGGTGGAAGATATGACACAGCTAAAAACACTGGAAAAGAAACAGAAATGCTATTGCAGATATGAACATTGTAATTACAGGTGTGCATACCTACTAAATATATGTCCAAAACACACTCTCGGTGACTCCTGGTTTTGCCTCCCCTGAAACGGAATGCACAATTAATGTCACTAAATATAATTCTCTGTTACCAAAAGAATGCCACTTCCTTTTGTCTTCAAAATATCACTGGATCGCCTCTATGCAAGCATTCTTTAAACTACAAATATTACTTCATCTGATATGGCTATACTGTATCCACCTATCTTTAAAGGACAAAACAAGATTTATGGACTACATAAAATGTTTTCTAGATACACAAACAACAATAAAAACACTTTTTAAATTAACAGGTATCCACAGGTATAAATAACTTGTCTAAAGCATTTAATGATCTTTATCACAGTCAACTCCCCTGGACTTGAAAACAATGTTAAATTCTTTTTTGCCAGTGGCAAAAAAAAAAAAAAAANCAAACAACAATAAAAACACTTTTTAAATTAACAGGTATCCACAGGTATAAATAACTTGTCTAAAGCATTTAATGATCTTTATCACAGTCAACTCCCCTGGACTTGAAAACAATGTTAAATTCTTTTTTGCCAGTGTGAAAAAAAAAAAAAAAAAAAAAAGCCCATCAAGCCCAACTTGAAAAATTGCTATCATTTCCCTGCCAGTAAGCACAGAACTGAGGGACTAAATATTTTATGGGTATTTTTTTGTCATTGGCCTTATGGTTTCTCTCCTCTTCCCCTTCCCTCTTGCCTGCTCAGGGCTGATTGTTGTGACCCTGGCCGTCTGCTGGATGCCCAACCAGGTTCGGAGGATCATGGCAGCGGCTAAACCCAAGCACGACTGGACCAAGCCCTACTTCCGGGCATACATGATCCTCCTCCCCTTCTCAGACACCTTCTTCTACCTGAGCTCCGTCGTCAACCCGCTTCTGTACAACGTGTCCTCGCAGCAGTTCCGAAGCGTGTTCGGGCAGGTGCTGCGCTGCCGCCTGACGCTGCCGCACGCCAACCAGAAGCACCTGCGTGCCCGCACGGCCTCTACCATGGACAGCGCCCGCTCTGCGCGCCACCCGCTCATCTTCCGCGCCTCGCGGCACAGCAGTTCCTCTGCAAGAGCTAACATGGTTTTCTTGAGCACTTTTCACAGCGAGGCCAAGCCCGAGTCTAAACCTCAGGAGCTGAGTTGTGAGTCACCAGAACCCAACCTGGAGAGGAAACCAGCCAACCCTGCCACCAGGAATGGTCTTCAGGAGCACGAAGTGTGACTGCTGAGGAAGGCAGGCTGGACTGCTAAGCAGCACTCCTTACATCCTTACACGAAAGCCATGTTACCTTCACGCAGCAGTGACATAAGAAACTGTGCTCCCGCCAGGGACAGGAGTGGAAGACGGGCCTGGGAAGAAAGCAGACCACCACTGAAGTGTCAGCTAAGGGCTGGTTCTGCCAGCCTGGCCTCAACTCTGATTACAGATGGGGCCAGCTTGCATTCCACCGCCTTCCTCCCTTTAAGGACACACTGAAAATTCAAGCTCTATGTATTCAGAGCTCACAAAGATTTTTTTTTTTTTTAACACTGAGCTCTTTGTTTCCAAAGGAACTAAAAGAACAGATTCCCCTCCCTACCCAGAATAAAAGGACACCCAGAAGAATCTCGGGGAGCAGGGGGAGGGCAGGCCAGAAGAACAATGCAGGAGGGGCTGACATCTCCTCCTGCCTTCAGCAGTGTGCCAAGAAAAGGGCTATCTTGAGGAACAAGATGGTGCTGGGGAGCCATGGCCGGAGGGCCGTGGCAGAACTGCTCCTTTTCTTGGGCCGGGGCCCGTTGCAAAGAGGGGTGTTGCAGCAGCTGATGCACACCGAGTTCAGTTTCCCTGGGGAGCAGAAGGATTGGTACCCAGCCGAGGCGATGAGGCAGGCTGCCGACGATGCACACGACTTGCGGTACATGATTCCTGCAACACAGACCCAAAGGAGTGAGGTTAGCCTGCCTGTGCCAGCCAAAGGACTGCAGCCCCCCGAGCCCAAAGCCCAGGGACAGCACTTCCTTACTCCTCCCACAGCCCAGAACCTTGGTGGGTTCAGGAAAATACTCAAAGCTGTTTCCTTGAGCATCCAAAATCCACAACCTATGCAGTGAAGAAGAAAGGCCTCATTTCACTTGCTTTTGACAATTTTTCTCAAGGCTATTTGAGATGCCAATACCAGTGAATAAAGAGCTGTTACTATCAAAGTTCATTTTTGTTTAAAGTCGGAATTCACACTGTGTACTAGACAGAGCTTTTTATTTACTTTTTTTGGTTTAAACTGTCTCATGCCAGAGAGGACGACAAGCTGAGCCTTAAGATCTTATCTCTGTTATTACTTTATAAGCGGCCACAGAGATGGCTCACAATGATGTGTTTATTAAATCCTGAATTCTCTCAATAAAGACCAAAGCCCAATGAGAATAAATGAGATCCTTCTGAAGAGGCCCTGTGGGTTCAGTGAAGGAGGGGTCTGGCTAACAGTGTGCTGAGCACTGCCTCAGTCCAAAGGGAAGTTTTGCCCTTAAAACATGGCCATTAGCCAAGTTAGCCCCACACAGCCAACACTTAATAACACATACTGTGTGGGCACATGGGCCCATCTTGAGCTCATGTATCATGTTCAAATTGTAGCCTACTTATCAAGTTAGGGTGTCTTGGGTAATCATTTGACTTTATAAAGATGGGCATTTACTCAAGTAATAGGTAAGATTATTAAATACTTTCCTGGATGCCAGGCATTCTCCAGATGGCTTATACTAGCTCATTTACTACCTGCAACAGCATTACAAGGGAGGCCCCCAAGATGATGCCCATTTAACAGATGGGGATAGCAAAGGAAATTTAATAACTTGTTCAAGTCACACTTCTAGAAAGCAGAGCAGCTGTGATCTGAACCAAAGATTCTGGTCCCATGCTGTCAAATCTGTAGCACTGTCTATAGCAAAGTAGCCACCCATGTTAAACACAAAATGGTTTTGTTTTTCACAGCAGAGAAGACTATAGCTTTTGCTGTATGTGTGTGGCTATTTTGTATCAATGGCTTACTTTTCTTTTTGGACATACGATGTCATACTAAAGCTGGACCTCAAAGGGAGTGCCTTGTATTCCTCTCAGACACTCAGGGTAGCAAATGGGCTACACACAGTCCCCCAGTAGCCAGGGCTCCCCATTCCCTGGGGTTCACAGCAGGGATGTGTGTTTGCATCCCCCTTTGATTTGGGTTCCTCCCCCTTGAGAACTGCTACTCTGGATGCTAGAGAAACAGTACACAATTGAAGTGCCTAAAACTTCCAAGTGAGAGGTAAAGAAATACTTTAGACTTACATTAAAACATGCAATTTTATGTCATTTCTTTTCTATAACTACACGTTTTTAAGAGTTGATTTTCTTACACTGTTAAAAAAACATGGAAGGTAGCTAGTCTGGTAAGATAAAGGCCCTGGACACAGGATGTGTGTATGTGTGTGTATGGCGGGGAGCACTGCTGATTTCTAAGGAGCATGCTACAGGGTGTTTCCCATTTATAGATTTCCCAGTCTCCACATATTCTAAACATTGTCCATTTTAGAAAGTTAAATTATTACTATGTTTTCATTCTTCAGTATTAAAAGCACTAAGTGTCCCTTGTCAGTTCAACTTCAATAAACTTTTTCCCTTTAAGTACATTTTTAAAATTAAACAAGTACTGAATACATCTTTCACTGTAAAGAAGTTCAGACAGATAACCTGAAAATGTTCCTTGACCTCTCGCTCCAATGCTATGTCCTCCTAAGAGGTAAGCACTCTTACCAGTTTGTGATGCCTTCTTCCAGACCTACTGCTACGCACTTACATGTGCCCATGGAGAAAAGGTGTGTGCACATGTCCTAACAGCCCAACATCCTATATGCTATATATACCTCCTATTTTCATTTTCACTTAGAACATGTCTGGGGATATATTTTTAAGTCTAACTGCATAGAACTAAGGGTAAGTGATGAGACTGGTTAGATAAGTAATGCAAGATGGGAGCCCTATTTTTGTGACTGCTTCCCACTGGGTATCTCCAAATCACTTGGCTCTGGTGGCCAGTGGGGTCTACACTTGTGGCCCTGCAGAACTGTATATATCTGCATTCTTTAAACGTTGCTACCAGGGTGTCTGCCTGCTGGCTTGAATCTAGGTGCTAAGATCCTCTTCTTTGGGACACTAACTGACCTCAGCACACACTCAACTACTGGGACCTATTAAAAACAAAACAGCCTGCTTAGAATGAAATGTCATTTGCAGCAACATGGATGGACCCAGAGATTTTCATGCTGAGTAAAGTAAGTCAAACAGAGAAGGAGAAATACCATATGACATCCCTTATATGAGAAATCTAAAAAAAACACAGATGAACATTCTTATAAAACAGAGACAGACTCACAAACTTAGAGAATGAACTTATGGTGGTCGGGGGGAAAAGTTTGGAGGAAGGGATAGTTAGGAAGTTTGGGATGGACATGTATACACTGCTATATTTAAAATGGGTAACCAACAGGGACCTATACTGTACAGCACAGGGAGCTCTGCTCAGTACTATGTGGCAGCCTGGATGGCTGAGGAATGTAGGGGAGAACGGATATATGAATACATGTGCCTGAGTCCCTGTGCTGGCCACCTGAAACTATCGCAACACTGTTAATTAGCTGCAACCCAATTTAAAATGAAAGAGTTTTTAAAATAATAAAATAAGCTGTTTAGACAGTTGGAAAGGTTGAAGAGATAATCAAAAGCTGGGGCAGGGTTGAATGATGAAGTACATCTCCTATACTAGGCCAGCCTTTCAAGAGAGGTGGCTATTTCATCGAATGCATAGAAACCAATACAAGTTATCAAAATGAAAAGATGAATATGTTCCAAAAAATAAAACTTCAGAAGAAAATTTTAATGAAAAACAGGTGATTTACCAGAGAAAGACTTCAAAGTAATGTTCTTAAACATGTTCATTGAACTAGGGAGAAGAATGGAAGAGCACAGTGAGAATTTCAATGAAGAGAAAAAAATATAAGAAAGTATTTAATAGAAGTCACAGAGTTGAAGAATACAATAACGGAACTGCGAGAAAAATGCTCTAGAGGAGTTCAGCAACACATTAGGTAAAGGAGAAGGAAGGATCGATGAACTCACAAGCAAGTCAGATGAACTCACCCAATCAGAGCAGAAAAAATAAAAAGGCATAAAAAAAAAAAAACAAACTGAAGATAGCTTAAGGAACTCATGAAACAATCTCAAGTGGGTTAATATTCACACTATTGGAATCACAGAAGGGGAGGGTAGAAGACTTATGTGAAGAAATATTGGCAACAGAGAAACAACTTGTTGGAACCCCCATAAGATAAGCAGATTTTTCATGAGAAACTTCAGGCACAATACATAGGCATACCTCACTTCCTTTTTGTTTAACTGTCCTTCAAAGATACTGTGTCTTTTTGTTTTTTTGTTTTTTACAAACTGAAGGTTTATGGCAACCTGAATTTGCCAAGTATACTGGTGCCATTTTTCCAAAAGCAACTGCTCACTTCATGTCTCTGTATCATGTTTTGGTAATTCTCACAGTATTTTAAACTTCTTCATTATTATGTTTCTTATGGTGATCTGTGATTGGTGGCGATTGATATTACCACTGTAATTGTTTTTGCNAATAAGAATAATAAAATAATTTTTAAAATAAAGAATAGAAACATAGCTAAAGGGTCACAATGCCCCTACTTGTGCACATTTCCAGAGTAAAATAAAAGATTAGACTCGCCTTTGTTGGTCCATATCGCATGCTTTTTCCCACCCTCCCTGGTCTCCGTGTGGTCCTTTTCTTCAAGTAGATTCGTCACTCCCCAGCATCTTGGTTGGGAGAACAAGAAGAAATCTAATCACTTCTGGCAGAAATTCACAATGTAGGAAGGAATAAAACAGGAGGTCAAACCTCCCAAATGGCTCTCATTGCACTTCACAGGCATTGATTAATGAGTAAAGTTGTCACAGAAACACCCCTGACTCCAAGCCATCTTTATTTAAGCATGAAGGGGCCAACAGGCCCACTGAATCTGACCCAGGGAAGCTACTGATATGATCCTATGCTATTGCAAGCCGATTTAAAAGGCCCCAGAAGCTGATACAGGCACACATGGTACCGAAACCCAGAGACTCAATCAGAGATCAGATGATCAGGAGTGAAAATATTCTGTGTGGGCTTTGGAGGATGCAAATCCAGATTTCTTGCCAGACTTGTTAACCTCTCATGTCTGTCCTTCTGATTATTAAACTTGCCCATGGGAGACTCTTCCAAGGGTCATCAAAATTTTGTCAGGAACAAAAGCCATGGCAATAACCTTCAGTCGTTCAGGAAAGGGGTGAGGGGAGAGGAGCAAACTAGAGGGGCAGAGTCATTCATTCCATGTTAAAAAAATCTGCCCACCCGTCACGATGGAGGGGTCATTGAATTATAAGGCAGGAATAATACTACAGCAGCATGTACAGATGTGAGAATCAAAAAGACTGAGCACCGAAGTACTGATGCTCTCAAGCGGTGGTGCTGGAGAAGACTCTTGAGAGTCCCTTGGACTGAAAGGAAATTCAACCAGTCCATTCTAAAGGAAATCAACCCTGAATCTTCATCGGAAGGACCGATGCTGAAGCTCCAAGACTTAAGCCACCTAATTGGAAGAGCCGACTCATTGGAAAAGACCCTGACACTGGGAAAGACTGAGTGCAGGAGGAGATANTATGTCTGTATTCAAAGTGCTGAAAGAAAAAAAGAAAAAGAAAAAAACTCCCAAATAAGAATATTCTACCTGGCTTAGTTGTAATTCAGAACTAAAGGGGAGATGTAGAGTTTTCCAGAGAAGCAAGAGTTAAAGGAGTTCATTACCTCTAAACCAATGTTATAAGAAATGTTAAAAGGGCTTATTTAAGCTGAGAAGAAAGGGTGCTAACTAGTAACAAAACATATGAAAGTAAACATCTCACTGATAAAGGTAAACATCTAGTAAATGTAATAGATTAGTCACTTATTAAACTTGTATGAAGACTAAAAGACAAAAGCAGTAAAAACAAGTAACTACAACAATTACTTAGGGGATACACAAGATAAAAGTGAAATTTGAGTGGATACAAGATGGAGGAGTAGAAGGATATAGGCTTACCTCTTCTTATGGAAACACCAAAACATGGTATAGCTACTGTGGAGAACAGTATGGAGATTCCTTAAAGAACTAAAACTACAGCTACCACGTGATCCTACAATCCCAATCTTGAGCAGACATCCAGAGAAAAGACCTGATCTGAAAGGATACATGTGCTTCAGTGTTCACTACAATAGCCAAGACATGTACACAACCTAAATGTCTATCAACAGAGGAATGGATAAAGAAGACATGGTACATATTTACGCTGGAATATTAGTCACTAAAATGAAATCATGCCATTTGCAGCAACATGAATGGACCTAGAGACCATCATATTATGGGAAGTAAGAGAAAGAGAAATAATTGTATGACACCCCTTATATGAAGAATCTAAAAAGAAATGATACAGATTAATTTTTTTTTTTTTTTACAAATTAGAAATAGACTCACAGACTTAGAGAATGAACTTATGGTTGCCAAGGGGGAGGATGAAGGGAAGGGATGGTTAGGGAGTTTGGGATGGACAGGTACACACTGCTATATTTAAAATGGATAACCAACAAGGACCTACTGTATAGCACAGAGAACTCTGCTCAATGTCACATGGCAGCCTGGATAGGAGGGGAGGTTGAGGGAGAATGTACACATGTGTATGTATGGCTGAGTCCCTGTGCTGTCCACCTGAAACTTAATCACAACATTGTTAATTGGTTATACTCCAAAATAGAAAGTTAGAAAAAAAAAAAAAGACACCAAAATCACAACTAACTGCTGAACAACCACTGACAAAAAAATATGCTGGAACCTACAAAATAGATATCCTACATCCAAAGACAAAGAAGCCAAATCAAGACAGTAGGAAGGGTGTGATGGCAATAAAAACCAGATCCTGTACCCTCTAGGTAGGTGACCAACAAACTGGAAATAACTATATTGCATGCAAAAGTTCTCCCACAGGAGTGAAAGTTCTGAGCCCCACGTCAGGCTCCCTAGCCTGGAGGTCTGGCAATGGCAGGAGGAGCCCCAAAGAATCTGGCTTCGAAGGCCATAGGCATTCCACTCTTGGAGGCACACAAAAGGTCTGGTAAGCATCAGGACCCAGGGGAAAAGCAGTGAGCTCCTAGGAGCCTGGACCAAACATACCTCCTGGTGTTAGAGGGTCTCCTGTAGCAGTGGGGGCTGGCTGCGGCTCACTGCAGGGACAAAGACACTGGCAGTGGTGGTTCAGGGGAGTACTCACTGGCTTGAGGCCTCCTGGAGGCTGCCGCCAAGACCTGCCCCTCCCAACAGCTATAGGCTCCTGTGTATAGACTCCTGTGTTGGTTGTTTGGCTTCAACCCAAGCAACCAACAGGGTGGAAACTCAGCCCCACCCATCAGATAGCCTGCTTAAAGTCAGCCTGAGCACAACCCTGCCCATCAGAAGGACAAGACCCACCTCCACCCACCAGTGGGCAGGAACCAGGCCCTCCCATGAGGAAACCTGCACGCATCTCTTAGGCAGCATCCTCCAGCAGAGGACAGACAGCAAACAAGCAGGAAGAACTACAACACTGCAGCCTGCAGAACAGAAGCCACAATCACAACGTTAAACAAGATGA
Source organism: Neotragus pygmaeus (assembly GCA_006410875.1). Classification (NCBI taxonomy): domain Eukaryota; kingdom Metazoa; phylum Chordata; class Mammalia; order Artiodactyla; family Bovidae; genus Neotragus; species Neotragus pygmaeus. The sequence continues at coordinate 413,232 of SJYV01004701.1, forward strand.
GACAGAGTATGTCCCACATGAAGGAACACAGTAAAACCCCAGAAGAACAAATAAGTGAAGTGGAGATAGGCAATCTACCTGAAAAAGAATGCAGAGTAATGATAGTAAAGATGATCCAAGATCTTGGGAAAAGAATGGAGGCACAGATTGAGAAGATACAAGAAATGTCTACCAAAGACCTAGAAGAACTGAAGAACAGAGATGAACAGCATAATAACTGAAAATTATACTAGAAGGAATCAACAGCAGAATAATGAGGCAGAAGAACAGATAAGTGAGCCAGAAGATGGAATGGTAGAAATTACTGCCACAGAAAAATGTAAAAAGAATGAAAAGAAAGGACAGTCTACAGCCTCTGGGACATAAAATGCACCAACATTCGCACTGTAGGGGTCCCAGAAGGAGAAGAGAAGAAGAGAAGACCAGAAAATATTTGAAGTGATAATAGCTGAAAAATTCCCTAACATGGGAAAAGAAATAGTCCCTCAAGTCCAAGAAGTATAGAGAATCCCAGGCAGGATAAACCCAAGGAGGAAAAATGCCAAGACACATAATAATGAAGTTGTCAAAAATTAAAAAACAAAGAAACAATATTTAAAGCAACAAGGGAAAAATCAATAAATAACATGCAAAGGAATTCCCATAAGGTTATCAGGTGATTTTTCAGCAGATACTCTGTAGAACAGAAGAATACTCTACTAAGCAAGGTTCTAATTCAGATTCAACTAAAAAATTAAAAGTTTTACAAACAAGCAGAAGTTGAGAGTTAGCACCACTGGATCGGCTTTGCTACAAATGCTAAAGGAACTTCTCTACGCAGAAAAGAAAATTATCTTGTTCCACACTAGGAACAAGAAAATTATGAATGGAAAACTCACTGGTAAAGGCAAGCATACAGTAAAGTTAGGAAATCATCTGCACACAAATATGATATCAAAATCAGCAATCATGAGGAGAGTACAAATGCAGGATATTGGGCAACTTAAAACAATCTTTTTTATACATAGACTGCTCTAGCAAAACCTCATGGATATTGCAAATCAAAAATCTACAATAGATAAGAAAGAAAAAGAAATCCAAACACAACACTATGTTAGTCATCAAATCACAACAGAAGAGAACAAAAGAGGAAGCAAAGAAAAAAGACCTACAAACACAATTCCAAACTAATTTAATAAAATGGCAATAAGAATGTGTGTGTATTAGTCATTCAGTCATGTCTGACTCTTTTGGCTCATGGACTGTAATACGCCAGGCTCCTATGTCCATGGAATTCTCCAGGCAAGAATACTGGAGTGGGTAGCCATTCACTTCTCCAGGGGACCTTCCCTCACCCAAGGATCAAACCTGGGTCTCCTGCATTGCAGGCAGATTCTTTACCATCTGAGCCACCAGGGAATACATATTAATAATAATCTTCACCGTAAATAGATTAAATGCTCCAAGCAAAAGACACACACTGGCTGAGTGAATACAAGAACAAGACTTATATATATATGTATATGCTGCCTACAACAGACCAACTTCAGATCTAGGGACACATAAAGACTGAAAGTAAGGGGATGGAAAAAGGTATTCCATGCAAACACAAATCAAAGGAAAGCTCGAGTACCAATACTCATATCAGTCAAAATGGACTTCAAAATAATGTTACAAGAGACAATGAAGGACACTAATGATCAAGAGATCAATCAAAGAAAAAGATAAAACAATTTTAATTATATACGCAACCAACAGAAGAGCATCTCAACATATGAGGCAAATACTAACAGCCATAAAAGGAGTAACTGATAGTAACACACTAACAGTGGGGAACTTTAATGCCCCACTTTCATTATTGCACAGATAATTCCGACAGCAAATCCATAAGGAAAAACAGGCCTTAAACGACACATTAGAGCAGGTGGACTTAACGATACTTATAAAGCATTCCATCCAAAAGCAGCAGAATACACACTGCTTATAAGTGCACATGGAACATTCTCCAGGCTTGATCACATGCTAGGTCACAAAGTAAACCTTGGTAAATTGAAGAAAACTGAAATCATATCAAGCATCTTTCCCAACCACAATGCTATGAAATTAGAAAACAGCAACAGGGAAAAAAACTTCAAAAAAAGCCCTACAAAAACATGGCGGTTAAATAATATGCTATTAAACAATCAACCATTTAAGAAATCACAGAGGAAATTTTAAAATACCTACAGACAAATGAAAACAAAAGAATGACAATCAAAAACCTACAGAACACAGTAAAAGCAGTTCTAAGAAGTTTATAGTAATACACTAAGTCCACTGACTATATTCAACATCACAGCAATCCAAGTATATGAGTATATGCCCACCTCCCCCTCAGCCTCTAGTTCTGAAGAAGCTGAAGTTGGACAATTCTATGAAGCCCTACAAGACCTCCTAAAACTAACACCAAAAAATGATGTCATTTTCATCACAGGAGACTGGAATGTAAAAGTAGGAAGTCAAGAGATACCTACTATAACAGGCAACTTTGGACTTGGAGTACAAAATGAAGCAGGGCAAAGGTTAACAGTTTTGTCAACAGAACAGACTGGTCATAGCAAACACCCTCTTCCAACAACACAAGAGACGACTCTACACATTGAGGTCACCAGTGCCAAAAGCAGATTGATTATATATTTTGCAGCCAAACATGAAGAAGGTCTATGCAGTCAATGAAAACAAGACCTGGAGCTGACTGACTCAGATCATTAGCTCCTTACTGCAAAATTCAGGCTCAAATGGAAGAAAGTAGGGAAAACCACTAGGCCATTCAGGTATGACCTAAATCAAATCCCTTATGATTATACAGTGGAGGTAATGAATAGATTCAAGGGTAGACAGATTCAAGGGTAGACAGATTCAAGGGTAGACAGATTGATTCTAGATCTGGTAGACAGAATGCCTGAAGAGCTATGGATGGAGGTTTGTAACACTGTATAAGGAGTGAAGTCGCTCAGTTGTGTCTGACTCTTTATGACCCCATGAATTGTAGCCTGCCAGGCTTCTCCATCCATGGGATTTTCCAGGCAAAAATACTGGAACGGGTTGCCACTGCCTTCTCCAGGGGATCTTCCTGACCCAGGGATCGAACCTAGGTCTCCTGCACTGCAGGCAGACTCTTTACCATCTGAGCCACCAGGGAAGCCCAAACACTGTATAGGAGGCCACAACTAAAACTATCCCAAAGAAAAACAAATGTAAGAAGGCAATGTGGTTGTCTGAGGATGCCTTACAAATAGCTGAGAAAAGAAGAAAAGTGAAAGGCAAAGAGAAATGGAAAGATATACCCAACTGAATGCAGAGTTCCAGAGAATAGCAAGGAAAGACAAGAAAGCCTTTTTAAATGAACATGCAAAGATAGAGGAAAACAATAAAATAGGAAAGACAAGAGATCTCTTCAAGAAAACTAAAGATACCAAGGCAACATTTCATACAAAGATAGGCAAGGACAAAGATAAAGGACAGAAATGACAAGGACCTAACAGAAGCAGAAGAAATTAAGAAAAGGTGGCAAGAATACACAGAAGAACTGTACAGAAAAGCTCCTAATGACCCAGGTAACCACAATGATGTGGTCACTCACCTAGAGCCAGATATCCTGGAGTGTGAAGTCAAGTGGGCTTTAGGAAGGAAGCAGTACTATGAATGAAGCTAGTGGGGGTGATGGAATTCCAGCTGAGCTATTTCAAAGCTTATAAGATGATGATGCTATTAAAGTGCTGCACTCATCATGCCAGCAAATTTGGAAAACTCAGTAGTGGCCACAGGACTGTAAAAGGTTTTTCATTCCAATCCCAAAGAATATTCAGATTACCATACAATTGCACTCATTTCACATGCCAGCAACATTATGCTCAAAATCCTTCAAGCTAGGCTTCAGCAGGACATGAAGTGAGAACTTCCAGACATATGAGGTGAATTCAAAAAAGGCAGAGGAATCTGAGATCGAATGGCTAACATATGCTGGATTATGAAAAAAGCAAGGGAATTTAAAAAAAAAAAAAGGATTTCTGCTTCATTGACTATGCTAAAGGCTTTGACTGTGTGGATCACAACAAACTGGAATATTCTTAATGAGACGGGGCTACCAGACCACATTACCTGCCTCCTGAAAAACCTGTATGTACAACAAGAAGCAATTATTAAAATGGACATGGAACAATGGACTGGTTCAAAATTGGGAAAAGAGTACATCAAGGCTGTATATTGTCACCCTACTTACTTAACTTATATGCAGAGTACATCATGTGAAATGCTGGGCTGGATGAATCACAAACTGGCATCAAGACTGCAGGAGAAATATCAATAACCTCAGATACCCAGATGACACCACTTTAATGGCAGAAAGTGAGGAGGAACTAAAGGGCCTTTGGTTGAAAGTGAAAGAAGAGAGTGAAAAAGCTGGCTTAAAATTCAACATTCAAAAAAGGAAGATCATGTCATACGGTCCTATTACTTCATTGCAAATAGATGGGAAACTGTGGAAACAGTGTCAGATTTTGTTTTCTTGGGCTCCAAAATCAATGCAGTGACTGCAGCCATGAAATTAAAAGACGCTTGCTCCTTGAAAGGAAAGCTATGACATACCTAGATAGCATATTAAAAAGCAGAGAGATTACTTTGCCGACAAAGCTCCATATAGTAAAAACTATGGTTTTTTCCTGTAGTCATGTACGGATGTGAGTGTTGGACCATAAAGAAGGCTAAGCACTGAAGAACTTATGCTTTCAAACTGTAGTGCTGGAGAAAACTCTTGAGAGTACCTTGGACAACAGGGAGATCAAACCAGTCAATCCTAGAGGAAATCAATCCTGAATATTCACTGGAAGGACTGAAGCTCCAATACTTTGGCCACCTGATGCAAAGAGCCTGACTCATTGGAAAAGACCCTGATGCTGGGAAAGATTGAATGCAGGAGGAGAAGGGGATGACAGAGGATGAGATGGTTGGATGGCATCACCGACTCCATGGACATGAGTTTGATCAAGCTGCGGGAGATGGTGGACAGGAAAGCCTGGTGTGCTGTAGTCCATGGGGGTCAGAGAGTCAGATGCGACTGAGTGCCTGAATAACAACAACAAAGGCTTCCCTGCTGGCTCCAGTGGTGAAGAATCTGCTGCAATGCAGGAGACCTGGATTCTATCCCTGGGTCTGGAATATCCCCTGGAGAAGGGAATGGGACCCCCACTCCAGTATTTTTTTGCCTGGAGAATTGCATGGATAGAGGAGCCAGACAGGCTACAGTCTGTGGGATCACAGAGTCAGACACGATTAAGCAACTAACACACATACACACAAAGGTATAGTAATCAAAATAGTATGTTACTGGCATAAAAATAGACAAAAATAGGTGAATGGAACAGAATAGAAAGCCCAGAATAAAAAAAACCCATGCACATGTGGTCAATTAACTGACAAAAAAGGAGGCAAGAATATGCAATGGTGAAAGGACAGTCTCTTCAATACATGGTGTTGGAAAAACTTTAGTCACATGCTGAAGAATGAATCTGGACCACAGCCTGACACCATCCATAAAAATTAACTCAAATTGATTAAAGACTCGAGTATAAGTCCTGAAACAACAGAACTCCTAAAAGGAAAGATAGGCGGCAAACTCCTGGACATCAGTCTTGGAGATGATTTTTTGGATCTAACCCCCAGAGAAAAGTAAATAAATGAGACTGCATCAAACTAAATAGCTTCTGCACAGCAAAGCAAACCATCAACAAAATGAAAAGGCAGCCTACTGAATGGGAGAAAATATTGCAAATCATTTATCTGATAAGGGATTAATATCTAAAACTTATAAAGAAATCATACAACTTGATAGCAAAAAAAAATTGCTTAAAGAATGGGCAAAAGACCTGAATACAGACATATTTACACAGAAGCTATGCAGATGGCCAACAGACAATAGATATGAAAAAATGCTCATCACAAGTCATCAGGGAAATGCGAGTCAAAAACCACAGAAGATATCACCTCACACCTGTTAGGATACCTATTGTCAAAAAGACAAAAAAAATAACAAGTATTGGCAAGGATATGGACAAAAGAGAACGCTTGTGCACTGTTGGTGGGATTATATATCACTGCATTCATTATGGAAAACAGTATGGACCAGGGTTAAAATACAACTACCACGTGATCCAACAATCTCACTTCTGGTTATTTATCTAAAGGATATGAAAAGAGTACTTCAAAAAGGCATATGCACCCCCATATTCATTGCATTATTTACAGTAGGTGAGATATGAAAGCAACCTAAGTGTCCATTGGTGGATAAATGGATATAGAAGATGTGATACACACACACAGGATACAATACAGGCATAAAAAGAATAAACTTTGCCATTTGTGCAAGGATGGACCTTGAGGCTATGACACTAAGTGAAATAAGTCAGAGAGAGAAAGACAAATAGCATATGATCTCACTTACATATGAAATTTAAAACAACAAACAAGCTCATAAATTCAGAGAACACATTGGTGATTGCCAAAAGCAGGGTTTTGGGGATAGGGAGAATTATGAAGGGGGTCATAAGCTATAAACTTCCAGTTATAAAATAATTAAGTCATATTGATGTAAGGTACAGCATGGTAGGTGCAGTTAGTAATACTCCCTTGCATATTTGAAAGTTACTAAGAGTAGATCTAAAAAGTTCACATCACAAGAAAAAGTGCTGTATATGGTGATGGATGTTAACTAGACTATGATCAATTTGCAATATTCAAATATTCAATATCAAATATTGAATAGTAAAAAGAACAGTATAGCTGGACAGTTTCTTTTTCTTTAAAAATGATTTAATAAATAAGCCCATGCTTTTCAACATATTCCAGGTAACAGTTTTAGACCTCTACAAATACTCATTTAATCTTTACAATAACTCTAGTGATAACCCATATTCTGCGTAAGAGGAAACTAAGGCAGACAGAGGTCAAATAATTTGATTGGGAGTCATACAGATAAAATATGATAGAGCTGGGATTTGAACCCAGGAAGGCTGCGCTTATAATCCTAACTACTACATTTCCCACAAGGGTATCGTATGTTTTCACTGAGAAATAAAATTTTTATAAACAAAAATTACACCTACTACATACATTTTACACTCGTATGCATAAAACATTTTTGGAAGAATACACGAAAGAGAGTTGATATTGGTTGTCTCTGGAGCAGGATACTGCATTGCCATGGGACAGGGATGAAAAAAAACCCTGTAGGTCCTTTTTAACCGTTTGAAATCAGAAACATGCAAATGACGTGCCTTTATTTTAGCCTTCTAAAATTAACACCTCCTCTAAAGAACCATTTTACCCCATGCCTTCTTCCTTGTGCCAACAAAGGTCCATCTAGTCAAAGCTATGGTTTTTCCAGTAGTCATGTATGGATGTGAGAGTTGGACTATAAAGAAAGCTGAGCACCAAAGAATTGATGCTTTTGAACTGTGGTGTTGGAGAAGACTCTTGAGAGTCCCTTGGACTGCAAGGAGATCAACCAGTCCACCCTAAAGGAAATCAGTCCTGAATATTCACTGGAAGGCCTGATGCTAAAGCTGAAACTCCAATACTTTGGCCACCTGATGCGAAGAACTGACTTATTTGAAAAGACCCTAATGCTGGGAAAGATTGAACGCAGTAGGAGAAGGGGTCAACAGAGGATGAGATGGTTGGATGGCATCACTGACTCAATAGACATGAGTTTGAGTAAACTCCAGGAGCTGGCAATGGACAGGGAGGCCTGGCGTGCTGTAGTCCATGGGGTCACAGAGTCGGACACAACTGAGGGACTGAACTGAACTAACTTCTTCCCAGTGAGGCAAAGTTCCTTCCCAGCTCTGTCCACCAGAGGGCGCCCAGGAACGCGCACTCTCTAGCAGACAGCCCCAAAGCCCAAGTTTCAGGGTTCCAGGGAAGAAAATACTTGCCTCTGTCTGTTTTTCCTTTAACCCATATCCCATGAACTCAGGTCTGGCTCCAAATAAGGAGGGGCTTCAACTAAACCAGAGATGGGCACTCACAGCTGGCTGGTGGAGTATACATTGGCATAAGAACAATTTGGAAGCATCTACAATAATTTAAAATGTTCAGTTCCCACTGTTCCACTACTCAGCACTTACCCTTCAAAATAAAGCACACTTTCACACGTGCACATTCTTCATAGGAAAGCGGTACATTTGTACTATGGGGAGTTAAGGCACCGTTGAAAAGAAACCACAGAGTCCTACATTGAACGGGCTCAATATAGTGATTACTGAATTACTCTCTATAGTGACCTTGTTGGTTCTCAATGAGTGAGAAAAAGGAGTTCCAGAATGATATATAAATATATCTTCTATGCAAGAAAAAAAAATACAAAGCAATAACAATATGTGTTTTTGGAGTAAGTTGATAGTGGTGTGAGCACATGCACGCATAGCTCAGTGTACATGTTTACATCTCCAAAGAAAATCAGAGAAAGAGTTCCAGAAGGCTATACACCGAACAGCTGTGTTTCCTTTAGGGATGGCCGGTAGTCAGGAAGCACTTTTGATATATTCATGATATGTAAATGTTTTATGGTGAGAATACACCCACGTGGATTGCATCTGTAGTTACAACTGGACAGAACTGAGAAGTATGAATTGAGTGAGCCACCTCATTGAGATCTGAGGCACACGGTGGCATATGGCACCTAGGTGGCAGACAGGCGTGTACACCGTCCTGGATAGAATATACCCCAGCCTCATGGAATCAGGGCTCCTCTGCAACCTTAGACAGGTTCTGCCCAGGGCACCAGAGCTCCGGTTTCCCTGCAGCTTCAGAGCTGTCCTGGAGCTCTCAGAAGCTGCCTGCTTCAGGGGAAGGCAACATGTCCAACAGCAGGACGGGGATGCATTTTGGGACTTCTCCAGACAGCTGAGGGAAGCACATTTCCTGCATGAATTCTTTCTTAATCTCTTCTAATACAATACATATTCCACTAATGTGTTTTATTAATAAAATATAGCTCCAGCACTTAGAACAGTGACTGGTACATAAGGGCTCAATAAGAAAGAAATGGGGCTTCCCAGGTGCTTAACGGTAAAGAATTCACCTTTCAACACAAGAGACATAGGTTTGATCCCTGCATCGGGAAAATTCTCTGGATGAGGAAATGGCAACCCACTCCAGTATTCTTGCCTGAGAATCCCATGGACAGAGGAGTGAGGGAGAGAGGGAGAAAGAGAGCAAGAAAGAAAAATAAGGAAGGAAGGAAAGGAGGAAAAATAGAAAAAAATAAAGAGAGTGTAAAGAGAAAGGGGAGAAGATAAAACAGAAGAGAGAAGGATCATTTGAACGGGGCCTGGAGGTCCCATAATAGTGGGTGCTTTTCTGACTAGTTGAACCAAAATTTTATTTGGCTGGTGAGGTCTGGATAACAGTACTGAAAGCTAAAACTCACCTCTAGGCCTTGGTTGATACAGATACGGGGCTGTGAGGCTTATGACTTGGTAATGGGGAGTCAGACCCAGAGCTAGCGGGCTTGGCAGCTTGAAGAAGGCTGTCCATCAAGCACAGCTTGGGCCAGCTCCCAGCTGCTCTACCCTGTGGGGGCACAGAGATGTTCTGCCAAAGTCAAGTCATTTCTCAAGCTCTAATCTGTGGACCAGAAGTGTGGAACACACCACCCACTGTCACCAGATTAATCAAGACACCCAGGGTTTAAATCTTTAATCCTCTTTTAAGTCTTTCAGAGAGGTGATGATGTCCCAGGGGCTCTTGGATTTAGATGGGTGGCTATGCTTCTTTTAAAAATAACATAAATTGTTCTGCCTGGGGAAGTCATTCGTATTAATCATATTTAAAACGTGAGTGAAAGGCATGCCAGGGGATGAAGGCAAGAGTAAATAAAATACTGAGGTTTCTCCTAGAAGAGTTTATTCCACTCTAGCAATTGTACCTGTTCTCCTGGACTCATGAAACCCAACATTTAAGGAGATGATGCTTCCAAGAATTATGCTGAAAACAGAAAACATGGAAATAAGGAACGAGGAATTAGAACTTCTGTACCCTACACACTGGAACTAAGTATTGTATATATTGAAACTGAAATGCATTCAAATAGATGGTACCAAAACATTTGTTCCACAGTGGATTTTACAGACACTAGAAATGATCCTACTTAAGTGAACTAGGTACTTGGAGAAGCACCTGGCACAAAGTAGATACTATGCAAGCATTTGCATCTGCTATTATTACTGTTGTTGGTGTTGTTATTGTCTGTCTATGGGGCATCTTCCGATTCACAGCCTTAATTCACCTAAGTGGCCACTTGTTGGATCTATGACACTCTGGTGCATCATTCAAAGGGGACCCTGAGTTCAGTTACTGCTTTGCTCTGACATTTAAAATAACTAGTGCCTCTTCTCTCTTATAGCTGCTCACACTCTATCCTGGCATCCTCTTTGACTCTATTTGGACCACATTTTAGCATGTTCATTTTGCCCTCAGATGGAGGAAAATCAAAGGCAGGGCAGAGGTACAATAGAAGGAGGGGGAGAGAAAGATATACAGAAAAAAGTGTTAGAAGTTGGTGGATGGCCCTGTCGTCTTCTTTGCAGTAAGCGTTTCATCAGGAGTCAGGCTTGCTTTCCAGGGTTGAATTATTGATTACATGGGAAGAACAAGAAAGATGGTGTTTGCTTTGTGTTTGAGTCCAGCTCTTTCTGCCCGTTTCTAACACAGCTGGGTCACCCACAGATTGAGCGAGCAGAAAACAAGGCACCTGGAAGAACTCTGCTTGAAATCAGTCCAGCCCAGCGGTGGTCTCAGCCATGGAATTCTATAGTACCGAGCCTTAGAACGAGGTTCCCTGGCTGGCATTCTGACTCAGAAACCTCAAGGCTGACCTGGCTGGTGGCACACAGGTACAAAAACTCTTGTGTGTCCTGAACTGCTCATGTTGTGCCTTTGACTGGGGTTCTTCTTCATCAAGATTCTTCACTCAGGGACTGGTCATAGAGATGCCCACCCCTGGGTAGGAACAATGCTAGCACTCCAGCAGGTGGGACCTGCTCACCCAATAGTTCTTAGACATCAAGGTGAAGAATTACCTGGGCATGCCTTAAAAGCACGGATTCCCAGAACCAATCCCAGAGGATTCTGACACTGGTGTCTGAACTTCCCAGTTGCCACTTTGGGGAGGGGGAGAGCACAGGCAGATTCTCAGTGCACAATGCATCTTACCCACGGAGAAGTCTTTTCACTATCAGCAAAGACTTCATCCTGCATCCCCTACCCGCTTCCGCTCTGCTCTGCAGCAAGGCAGCCTCCGACGCCCTGAGGATCCACAGCCATGGACAGACAAGCTGGCTGCTTCTTCATTGCTTACCATGCTGTTCTGTGACACTCTCTCCCTTTCTACCCCACTGTCATGACTACTGACCTGTCGTATCAGCCTCACAAGAGGACAGGCTCCCCTCAAGGACTTCAACCACTGTGTGCATGAATGTTCACTGTCAACCGCTCAGCTTGTGTGTGAGGTGACCCTGTTCAAAGGGTTTGGGTTGGACATCCAGGACATTCCTGGAGGTGATCAGGCCAATGCTGGTTTGGCCACTGTCCACTAAGGCAGTTTCTTCCATTTGGCCCTTTTATATCTCATGGGGATGGTTTTTCCTGTTCAAAACCTATTTGTAAGTATGGTAAGTTTCCTTGTTTTTGGTCATGCTGCATGGCACATGGTATCTTAGTTCCTCAACCAGGGATCAAACCTGCACCTCCTGCAGTGGAACCATGGAGTCTTAATCATTAGAACCATCAGGGAAGTCCGTGTATATGGTAAGTTTCTATTCCAGAGGTTGGCACACTTTTCTTTAATAGGCTGGATAGTAAATATTTCGCCCTTTGCAGGTCAAATAATCTCAGTCACAATGACTCATTTCTGACATTCCATCTGACAGAAGCTGCCAGAGAGAATAGTATGTGAACACATGGGTGTGGCTGTACTCCCATAAAACTTCATTTACAGAAACGGGCTGTATTACTCTGCTTGGGTTGCCATAACAAAATGCCCCAGAATTCACAGCTTAAACAATAGAAATTTACTTTTTCACAATTCTGTGGCTGGAAGGTTAAGATCAAGGTGCAAGAAAATTAGATTTCTGGCAAGAACCCTCTTCCTGGCTTGAAGACAGCTCTGTCTTCATATGGCCCTTCCTCTGTGGGTGCACAGAGGGCATGTCTCCTATAAGGAGAGCAGTCCCATCTGACCAGGGCCCTACCCCCATGATCTCATCTAATTCTAATTACCTCTCAAAGTCCCCACCTCCAAATGCCATCAATGTTGAGGCATAGAGTTTCAACACACAAATTGGCAAGGAGACAAAATTTACTTCATAACATGGGTGCTGGGTGAGATTTGGCGTGAAGGGCTGTAGTTTCTGACCTCTGTTCTATTCTATCAAAATTCAATGACTTTTACATTATTAAATCAATCTCTTGTACCCACTCTTTCCTCTTCAGGTATATGAGAGAAGCAAGCTACCAACAGTTTGGAACATACACTTTTTGAAGAATACCACAGGATCTCCCTGGTGGTCCAGTGGTTAAAAGTCTGCCTGCCAATGACGGGGACACTGGTTCGATCCCCTGGCCCAGGAAGATCCCACATGCCTTGGAGTGACTAATTCAGTGTGCTGCAACTACTGAGCCTGGGCAGCCTAGAGCCCATGCTTCACAATAAGACAAGCTACCACAATGAGAGACATGCACCACAACTAGAGAAGGCTCACTGCGGCAACAGAGACCCAGTGCAACTAAAAATAAACAAATAATAAATGAAAAAGAAAGGTCTGTGGTAAAACGGCATGCACTCATCTTCTCGTCCAGAGCACCACAATTACAACTAGCTGTTGAACAACCATCAACAGGAAGATACTGGAAGCCATCGAAAAAAGATATGCCACATCCAAGGACAAAGGAGAAGCCACAACAACGTGGTAGGCACAATTATGATAAAATCAAATCCTATACTCATCAGTGGGTGACCCACAAACAGGAAAACAGTAATACCAAAGAAGTTCTCTCACTGTTGTGAAGGATCTAGGCCCCACACCAGGCTCCCCCGTCTGGAGATCTGGCCAAGGGACTGGGAATCCCTAGGGAATCTGACTTTGAAGGCTACTGGGAGGAAAACAGAGACTCTTGGAAGGCACAAGCAAAATTTTGTGTGCATCACGACCCAGGGAAAAGGAGTAGTGACCCCACAGGAGACTCAGCCAGACTTACCTGTGAGTGTTTCAGCATCTCCTGCAGGGGCATGGGTTGGCAGTGGCCCGCCACAAGGAGAGGGGTACTGGAAGCAGCAGTCCTGGGAGATGTGTGTTGGCATAAGTCCTCTTCAGGGTCAACAACAGCCCTACCATAGAACCTGTAGACTCCAGTACTGGGTGGCTTCAGACAAGAAGGGAGTGCAGCCCCAGCCATCAGCAGATAATTGGATCAAAGTTTTACTGAGCTCAGCCCTGCCCATCAGAGCAAGACCCAGTTTTCCCCACAGCCAGTTTCTCCCAACAGGAAGCTTGCCCAAGCCTCTTATCTTTATTTACCAGAGGGCAGACAGAAGAAATAAGTACTACAATCCCATCAGCCTCCAAAACTAATATCACAATCACAGAAAGCTACCAAAATAAAAGAAACAGGATTATGTCCCAGATGAAGGACCAAGATAAAGTGAAAGTGAAGTCTGACTCTTTCAGATCCCATGGACTGTAGCCTACCAGGCTCCTCCATCCATGGGATTTTCCAGGGAAGAATACTGGAGTGGGCTGCCATTTCCTTCTCCAGGAGATCTTCCCAAGCCAGGGATCGAACCCCGGGTCTCCCACATTGTAGGCAGACCTTTACCTTCTAAGCCACCAGGGAAGTCCAAAACAAAAGAAAAAGGATTATGTCCCAGATGAATAAGATAAATACATGGAAAAAACAACTAAATTAAGTGGAGCTAGGCAATCTCCCAGAAAAACAATTCAGAATAATCCCAGTGAAAATGATCCAGTATCTTGGGAAATGGAGAAGATGCAAGAATGTTTACCAAAGTCCAAGAAGAACTAAAGGACAAACAGATGAACAATACACTAGAAAGAATCCATAGCAAAATAACTGAGGCAGACAGAATGGATAAGTGACCTGAAGGCAGAATGGTGGAAATCAATGCTACAAAACAGAATATAGAAAAAAGAATGAGAAGAAATGAAGTCAGACCTTTGGGACAACATTACAAGCACCACTATTTGCATTATAGGGGTCTCAGAAGAAAGAGAAGAGAGAGAGAGAAAGGACCCGAGAAAATATCTGAAGAGATAATAGCTAAAACTTCCCCAACACTGGAAAGGAAATAGTCAAACAAGTCCAGAAGGACAGAGAGTCCCAGGCAGGATAAACCCAAGGAGGAACACACTGAGACATAGTTATCAAACTGATAAACGCTAAAGACAAAATTTTAAAGGAACAAGGGAAAAAAGACAACATACAAGGGAAAACCCAAAAGGTTATCAGCTGACTTCTCAACACAAACTCTACAAACCAGAAGGGATTGGCACGACCCTGCATCTGAGGTCAGGGGCGACGGCCGAGAGGAGCAATCCAATACCTGAGGCCAGGGGTGGCGGTTGGGAGGAGCAACTTCACATCCAAGGAGCAGTGGCTGCCCGGGTGCAGGAGGGCCTAGAGGAACCATCCCACATTGAAGGTCAGGTAGGGAAGCGGTGAGATATACCCCTCATCCAAGGTAAGGAGCAGTGGCTGTGCTTTGCTGGAGCAGCCGTGAAGAGGTACCCCACACCCAACGTAAGAGAAACCCAAGTAAGATGGTAGGTGTTCAAAGAGGGCATCAGAGGGCAGACACACTGAAACCATACTCACAGAAAACTAGTCAATCTAATCACACTANAAAAAACAAAAAACAAAACAAAACCTTCTGGCCAGAGCCTGTGATTTTTATTTAATAACGTGAGCTGACTATTTCGTGGATGCTGGGTGTGCCAAAACATCAGGGGATGCCAGGCGGAAGGCATCCAGGAAGAATCAGCGTAGGATGGTGGATTTGAGTCTCTGCATTTCTAACCCATGACCTCAAAATACATCATGATTCCTGGTGATTGGACTGTAAAGTTTGTGTAGGTACTCTTGGAAACAATGATAAAAAGACTGAATTGGAATGAGCCTTTGGCTATTATGGACCACTCTGAAGTGTGTGCCCTGGAGGAGGACATGGTAACCCACTCCAGTACTCTTCCCTGAAGAATTACGTGGAGAAAGGAGCCAGGCTGGCTACAGTCCATGGGATCACAGAGAGTCGGAAATGACTGTACAACTTTTTCCAAAGTGTGTGGGTTGCAAGAAACCCTCCAGACTTTGCTTTTGTGGAATTTGAAGATCCCTGAGATGCAGAGGATGCTGTCTGAAATTTAGATGGGAGAACACTATGTGACTGCCAAGTAAAAATGGAACTGCCAAAAGGTGAAAAGATAAGTCAAAATTGTGGCCCACTGCCCTCCTGGGGTTGTTGCCTTCAAGATGATTTATCAGAGGAGGAGTACTCCACCTTGACACAAATCTCCAAGACAAGAGAAGCTTCTCTTGCAGCAGGACTAGGTCCCTTTCTAAAGATAGGGGAAGAGAGAGATCACTGTCCCAGGAGGGAAATCACAAGCTGTGCCTATCTTTCTCTAGGTCTTGTAGCCAATCTAGGTCAAAAGAAGACCAGTTTTCTAGAGGAATGTGATATATAGGAAATAATTTGGACAAGAGTATGTACAGAAAATTCAAGTTTTGTTTGAGACTTCATAAGTTTGTTGCACTTTTGAAATGTTTTAGCTGTTCACATTTCTTTGTCTATTGTAACAGTGACACGTGAAGTTGTAATCCTCCATGATTTGAAATGGATCATATGAGGCATGTGATATCAAGAATTGTTATTGTAGAATGTTCCCTTAAGCAAATGAATTTGCTTTTTAATTTCAGCNTGTTTTAGCTGTTCACATTTCTTTGTCTATTGTAACAGTGACACGTGAAGTTGTAATCCTCCATGATTTGAAATGGATCATATGAGGCATGTGATATCAAGAATTGTTATTGTAGAATGTTCCCTTAAGCAAATGAATTTGCTTTTTAATTTCAGCCATGCATAGACTGATAAGTTCTTGCATAACCTCTAACTCCTGCATGGCTAAAGTGTAATATTTAATATTATCAAAACAAAAAACTGGAAAAAAAAAAAAAACNTCATAGCTTTTCTTCCAAGGAGCTGGCATCTTTTAATTTCATGGCTGCAGTCACCCTGTGCAGTGATTTTGGAGCCCAAGAAAAGAAAGACTCTTACTGTTTCAATTGTTTCCCCATATATTTGCCATAAAGTGATGGGACCAGATGACATGATCTTCATTTCTTGAATGTTGAGTTTTAAGTCAGCCAAAATTTTTATTGGTCTATAGTTGCTTTATATATTATAAAATTTTTAAACATTTTGTTTAGTATTTGTCTTTCCTCATTAGGATGTAAGCTCATCAGTGAAAGGATTTTTTTGACACTTTATTCACCCCTTCATTCTCAGGCCTTAGAATGAACAGCAGGTTTCCAAAAAGTTTTTTTCATTATAGTTTGCGTGCTAACTCGCTTCAGTCTTGTCTGACTCTTTGCAACCCCATGGGCTGTAGCCCATCAGGCTCCTCTGTCCATAGGATTCTCCAGACAAGAATACTGGAGAGGGTTGCCATGCCCTCCTCCCGGGGCTCTTAACAACCCAGGGATCGAACCCACGTTTTTACGTCTCCTGCATTGGCAGGCGGGTGCTTTATCATTAGTGCCACCTGGGGAGCTCCATTTATAGTTTGGGTCCTTATAATTAGATTTATGGTATATGTTGTTATTTTTGTGTATAGTGTGAGCTAAGGGTCTAAGCATTTTATTGTTGCTGTTGTGTGTTTATTTTCACAAATGGATATTTAGTTTTTCCAGAAGACTATGCTTTCTTCTTGTGCACCCTTTACAAAAATCAATTGACCACAAATGTATGCATTTATTTCTGGACTCTAGTCTCTACCATTGACCTATGTGTCTATTCTTATGCAAACACCACGAGTATCTGATTACTGTAGCTTTATAATAAGCTTTGAGTCAGGAAGTATAGGTCTTCCAACTTTGTCTGTTTACAAAATAGTTTTGGCAACTTAGGTCCTTTGCATTTCCATACAACTTTAAGAAGAGCAAACACTTTTTTTTTTTAGCTCATGGAAACAGTTTTTATCTTATGGAAACAATCTTATATTTCTTCCTTTTTTTTTTGGCGAAAGGTCAGAATTCTACCTGACAAGAACAGGAAAGATTGTTAGTTACTTAAACAGTTATGCCTGAGGTATAAGAAGCACTAAAGAATGACTAACTCTTCTCTCCTTTCTGTACCCTGGCTTGCATCTCCACTAGAAGTTGTGTATCAGAACAACATTGGCTTAGACTTGGCCTCTTTAATGTACCAAATGGGTGATCTTAGGCCAATTGTTTAACCTCACTGAGCTTCATTTCTTGTATCTGTGAAACTGACATAATAACACCTACCTCATAGGACTGTTCAACTATTAAATATTATGTGCATGGTACATAAAAAGGTCTAATGAATATTTTATGTGTGCATTAATAAATGAAGAGCTGTGGATTATTCGAGCTTTATGACAGAATAAGCCAATAACATTCCATGGCTTCATGATTAAAGAAACATTTGTGAGAGAAGAACTTATCTTCTGGTTTCCCACAGACATTCTTGGTGAGAAATTAACCTCTCTGATTCTACCTACCTGGGTGATATGTAAAGGAGATATTCAACATTCCTCTCACAGGAGTCGTGAATGAGATTTTCAAAAATCTGCTTTTCTCTTTTTTTATGTTCCAAATAAAGCTTTTTGAGCTCAGAATTGCATTTAGTCCTGGGCAAGAGAAAGCATGTTCTTTGCCCTGAGGGTTGTCAGATTTAGCAAATAAAACTGCTGGAAGCTCCAGTGACCTTTGAATTTCAGATAAGCAATGAACAATTTTTTTTAGTATAACTATAGTGAAAGTGAAGTCGCTCAGTCGTGTCCAACTCTTTGCGACCCCATGGACTGTAGCCTATCAGGCTTCTCCGTCCATGGGATTTTCCAGGCAAGAGTACTGGAGTGGATTGCCATTTCCTTCTCCAACTATGCAATATACTGGACATATTAGTGTATCTTATACAATTAGGGTATACACTTTCACTAAAATAAATAGTTCTAATTTATCTGAAATCAAGTTAATTGTGCATCCTGTATTTTATTTCGGAGAAGCCAATGGCATCCCACTCCAGTACTCTTGCCTGGAAAATCCCATGGACAGAGGAACCTGGTAGGCTACAGTCCATGGGGTCACTAAGAGTCAGACACGACTGAGAGACTTCACTTTCACTTTTCAGTTTCATGCGTTGGAGAAGGAAATGGCAACCCACTCCAGTGTTCTTGTCTGGAGAATCCCAGGGCCGGGGGAGCCTCTTGCACTGCCGTCTATGGGGTCGCACAAAGTCGAACACGACTGCAGTGACTTAGCAGCAGCAGCAGCNTTTCACTTTCATGCGTTGGAGAAGGAAATGGCAACCCACTCCAGTGTTCTTGTCTGGAGAATCCCAGGGCCGGGGGAGCCTCTTGCGATGCCGTCTATGGGGTCGCACAAAGTCGAACACGACTGCAGTGACTTAGCAGCAGCAGCAGCATTATTTTATTTGTCCTTGCTTTAGAGGGCCTTGTATAATATAAACACACATGACCCAAACAATCAAAAAACATAGTAAAGAAATACATGGGCACCTCTATCATTTGTTACCAAGATCTTTCATCAGTGGCACAGCATAACCTGCAAACATTCTCTCTGATAATGGAACTGTTCTCACAGTGAATGCTATTCAAGGCCCCAGGGAATCACCTGTCCACTCCTCTTGCTCACCTGTCCTTGAAACAATAGACAACTGTATCTAAACACTGGGAAGGTTTATGGGTTGGGCCTCTGCCAAGGTCAGTGATGAACACTGATTCAAAGTGCTAAGAGTTTTTGAGTGACAGAAGTGTGAAGGTAAAAGACAAATTAATTAACTTTCGAAGACCTTCCTTTCAGATAGCCTAGAAGACACAGACTCTTGCAAAATTAAATACTGGTTCACATTATTGCTGGTTAACTCATTTGTAGTCCACTGAATGACTCCAGTACTCTTGCCTGGAAAATCCCATGAACGAAGTAGTCTAATAGGCTGCAGTCCCTGGGGTCACTGNAGACTCTTGCAAAATTAAATACTGGTTCACATTATTGCTGGTTAACTCATTTGTAGTCCACTGAATGACTCCAGTACTCTTGCCTGGAAAATCCCATGAACGAAGGCGTCTAATAGGCTGCAGTCCCTGGGGTCACTGCTTCGCTTTCATGCATTGGAAAAGAAAATGGCAACCCACTCCAGTGTTCTTGCCTGGAGAATCCCAGGAAAGGGGGAGCCTGGTGGGCTGCCATCTATGGGTCGCACAGAGTCGGACACGACTGAAGCAACTTAGCCACAGCAGCAGAATGATTCTGGAAGTACTTACAAATTAGCAGGTCATCACAACAGAATCATTCTGCAATATTCCACAACTCATATTACACTTGAACTTGTGTGCTTATAAATATACACATGACCTGCAATTATGTTGGCATCTAAAGAGATATTTAATGCTAGAAATACAATAGATTTATTTTTATAAAATATTTAATAGGTTTCAAATATTCAAAGAATTAAAAACACAGCTCTAAGTCACTTTGATTTAAAGGTTTTATATTTATGAATTATACTCTATAATTGGCCTCAGTTTTAAAAGGTAATTTTGACTATTTTAGGAGAAAATAACTATTTGGAAATGTATATTAAAATAATTCTAAAATTTTCCACTTAATTTGTTTATAAATAAAATATGTTTATACTTTGTTACCTTCAAATANCCTCAGTTTTAAAAGGTAATTTTGACTATTTTAGGAGAAAATAACTATTTGGAAATGTATATTAAAATAATTCTAAAATTTTCCACTTAATTTGTTTATAAATAAAATATGTTTATACTTTGTTACCTTCAAATAATTACAAGGTCATTTTAACTCTTTATATCATTGTTACAAGTGATCATAAATGATGTGAAAATCTTGATTGTAACATAGATCATAATTAAGATGAAATAAGGCAAGAAAATAAAATGTATGTAATAATTATATAATACTTTATTATTATTTAGGTCTTTACTTATTATTCATTCATTGCCACTCATGAAAAGATCATCCATGCATGTACAATGATAATTAACTTCAGTCACATTTAATATTTTGTCCACTATTAGTCAAATAAAAATTATAACTGTATATATATTTTTAAATTTTAATGCTGTTTTGCATGGTAGATTGACATAATGTTTTTCATTTAGCTGTTAATATTAAGCAGCAGATATTCAAGGCAGGGAGGGCACTGGGCACGATGTTTTATTGTCTCTGAAGGTAAGAAAGGGAGTAGAACCAGCGAGCTCCTTTCGCAGCTGGTTGTTGGGAAGTCGGCTCTTGACCTCTCATGAGACCTAAGCCCTCTCCTCTCACAGTTTGCTGGCGGCGACGTCAAGGAGGGTGGGGAGACCACAGAATCACAGCGATGGAGACAGTGGGATGCTGAGATTCAAGGGGCAGCCTTGTCTGGGGCCTGGGAACTCTCGCGAGAATAAGGGAGAGGGACCTATGCACACGGCGCCCTGGACGATGTGGTCCAGCACTTCCGTGATCCTGAGTGAGGACAAGTCCAAGGCAGGGTGAGGGCATGGGATGGGAAGGACAGGCGGACGGCTGCGAGAAGTCACTTAAAATAGGTACCTGACTCTATAAAGAAGCAGATTCGGGAGTGAACAAGGTCCAGAGGAGGCCTGCTCTACACAGCTGGCTGGCAGCCGTCGACCGGCTCCATGTTACGGGATGAGGGCAACTCATCCTGCTAACGCTCGCCAGTATTCCTTCCTCCAGGGCTGGCCCTGCAGCAGGAAACCCAGGCGAGTCACCGGCAGCGCGCAGCCTGGCTCTGCCCACCCTGCCTTCCCTCCTCTCCTCCCTAGCTTCATCTTCCCGCCCCCACCCTGCCCTGTGTCCCGGGTAATTCTGAGCCACCCGAGAGGGCTGCGGGTAACCCCCCACGCTGCTTCACACCCACCACGGTTCTCCAGCCGTCCCCGTCTGTTTCCAGCGGACCTACACACCTTTAAGACCCAGCCTGGGGCCACCTCCCACGTGCTGTCATTCCAGGGTGATGCCCGTGGGGCTCCTGTCCAAGGAATGGACTTGTGCCCCCACGGGTACCCTTTAGTATGGAACAGGTCACTCGTTGAAGGATCTGTCCCCTCTACACAGGGAGTTCTTGAGGCTGAAGGAGCCTTTCATTTTTTGTTCCCAGCATCTAGCACAGTACCAGGTACATAACCAACACTCAATGTTTGTTGCCTAATGGAACACAATCCCACTTGAACTTCATTACACCTAGTAGAAATAGACGTTATCTTATTTATGGATGTGAAAACAACAGCTTACAGAAGTTCCCTGGCCAAGGATCTCAGTGTTAAGCCTTCTGCCTTCTTAGGTCACACACAGGACTTTCAGCTACATTATGAGGGTTAAATTAAATGGCGTTCTTTTTTTTTAAGGAGGGTTCTGTAGCTGTGAATTCTGTTTGAAGAACAAGGGAACAAGTGGTTCTCAGCTCTGAGGCTGTGAAGCAATAGTTACACACTTGGGAATGGTCCTTGAAGGATGAAGATTGTTTTTGAACCTTCCCTTTGCATAAAGTTGAGTTGGTACCATTAGCTGGGAAATAATTACAGAGCACTCAGCCCTCAAGAGTATTTATTTATTTATTTTTTTAATCAATCCTTTACAGGAAGCTGGTTTTCACCCAGGTAACTGCTGCAAAATATTTATCCATGACAGAGAAACATTCCTCAGCCAATCGGAGGCATCTCTGTTGTGTGACTTCAACTGCCTCAGTCCCCTTTATGACACACCCACCATGTAATTACCTTCGATGTGAAATACATCCTGTTTTTGCTTGCTCAAACACTCCAGGTGACATTTTCTCTGACTTTCCAGAGCTCTGCTGGGAAGTCTCAGTCAGATAGGTAAAAAAGAGGTCTGACTGGCTAAGCCCCAAACCTCTGCCTCAGAGCGTGTTGGGACACAGCCAAACTTATAACCTTCCCCGAAGATACATGCACACCTCCTCTGAGGAGGTCTCTTGGTCCTTGAGGGAAATGGCCGCTGAAGGAGGAGGTAGCTCCAGGTGAGGCAAAGAAAATAACTCCCTGGGGCGCTCATGTGTGCCTGTTCTCCGGGTGATCCTGGTTCACCTCTTCAGAAACAGACCTGAAAATGAGCAACAACTGTCAGAACATTTAGGTGGAGCCTTACATGGCGCTAGTGGTCAAGAATCCACCTGCAATGCGGGAGACCTGGCTTTGATGCAGGTCTGTCTGATTCCAAAGCCTATAATGCCACATTGTACATTGACCTGTCAGGAGGGCTTCCCAGGTGGCATTACTGGTAAAGAACCTGCCTGCCAATCCCTGGGTTGGGAAGATCCCTGGAATAGGAAGTGGCAACCCACTCCAGTATTCTTGCCTGGAGAATCCCATGGACAGAGGAACCTGGCGGGCTGCAATCCATGAGGTCGCAGAGTCAGACTGGGTGACTACCACTTTCACTTTAATAGTGATGAACCCCCAAATCTTTGATAAGAGAATTTTCTCTCCTTTGGCACAGTATCACGAGTAGGTTAGGTGTTCTAAATAGCCAGCATCACATCCCTGCTCTTTCTCTCTGTAGTGGCATGTCCTGGCGCAGTTTGTTCAACTCATCAAGGTTGCTTCACCATTTGTCATACGCATCTTTTATTATGTATGTGAGGATGATAGTACACACAATACCTCACAGCTACTGTGAGGGTTAAATAATACAGGGCATGTCAAGTACAGGGCACAGAGCCGGCCAGTCACCAAGTATTATTTCTCTGTCCCCTCCATCCCTGGAAGCAGTAGACAGGATCCCCAAAGACCTGCTCAGAGAACAATGGCTTAATCTTCATGAAGGAACCTTGAAGACTGGCAATCAGGGAAGCTGCAAATTGATTCCCCCAAGGGCCAGGCAGGAGATGTAAATAAATGTGGGAGGAGGGGCATGATAAATAAAAGAAAGCCTGACCATCAAGAGGGCCTCCTAGGATTATCAAAATACACAGGATCTGGTCCAGTGTTACCAGAGCTTTGATTTTTTTTTTTTTTTTAATTTAAGGGAAACAAGAAATCAAGGTATTTATTTGAGAGTTCCCAGTTACTAAAAGTTGAGTCAGTTAAAATAAATCAGATAGTTATTACCACAAATAGGTAACCAAAGAGCCCTTACCTATGTCTGCGTTACCTCATCTAACCCTAACAATTCTAAAGTGTAGGCGTTAAGATGACCTCTTTGCAGATGAGAAAAATGTGGCTTTAAGATGTTTTTCCAGATCATGTATTTGTTAAGAGGTGGAGCTGAGATCAGCTAAGTACCCTAAGTCCAGTTTCCTTCATGCTACATAATGTCTAATTCATAAGTGGACTTGAAGAATCCAGGGGGAATCCTAACCAACAAGTTATTGCCACCATGTCTTCTGGGCACAGATTCTTAAGAAACATTGCTTTTTTTTAATTTTCTTTTTTTTAATGTGGGCCATTTATTTTTACTGTCTGAGCTACAGGGAAGTCCTAACATGGACCATTTTTTAAAATCTTAAATTGTTACAATATTACTTCTGTTTTTTGTTTTGCTTTTGTTGTTAGCTGCTAGGCATGTGCGATCTTAGTTCTCTGACCAGGAATCAAACCTTCATTGGAAGGCGAAGTCAACTACTGGGGCACCAGGGGAGTCCCAACAAATATTGCTTTTATCCGGAAGCAGAAAATCTTCCTCCAAGGCCCTATGGCTGGAGGCATTTTCTACTCCACAAACTCATCAGGCTCCTAAATGTCCCCAACCAATTAACAGAGAGAAACCTGTACTTAAGAAAATTGGGGTCAATATTTGTTATGG
Organism: Neotragus pygmaeus; assembly: GCA_006410875.1. Lineage (NCBI taxonomy): Eukaryota > Metazoa > Chordata > Mammalia > Artiodactyla > Bovidae > Neotragus > Neotragus pygmaeus. The sequence goes on from SJYV01004701.1 coordinate 437,382, forward strand.
CCTTGCAGTCCTGCAGACTAACAGGATGTGGGAAGAGAGGCAGTCATCAGCCTCAGGACGTGGCACACCTCCCCCACACACTGCTGGCCACACCCTGGCCGGCCACCTCTCCTGCTGTTGCAAACACCGCCGTGAGGGTGGATAGCGTGATAACAAAGCCTGGGAGGCCCAGACTTGCGGGGCTGTGGTTACAGACCATTCAGATGAGCCTTGATACTTGTCGGAAATAAAACCTCACCAATAAATTCAAACAACAGTTCCCATTTCCCATTCATCAGATGTACAAAATTTGAAAAGTTGACCGATATCAAGTGTTACTGAAGATGTGGGGCAATGGGAATTCTCACATAGGGCTGACAGGAGTAGAAACCAACTCAAACATTGGAGAACATTCGGCAATATGGAAAACTCACGTGGCCTGTGACCCAGTTAACCATTCTAGGTGTACACACTAAAGGAAATGTCCCTTATGTGCAGAAGGAGGTTGACTATAACATTCTGTGTGTGTGTGCACGCGCCTAGTTGCTCAGTCGTGTCTGACTCTTAGTGACACTTTAGAGTANTGTGACCCAGTTAACCATTCTAGGTGTACACACTAAAGGAAATGTCCCTTATGTGCAGAAGGAGGTTGACTATAACATTCTGTGTGTGTGTGCACGCGCCTAGTTGCTCAGTCGTGTCTGACTCTTAGTGACACTTTAGAGTATATATAGTGCACCAGGCTCCTCTGTCCACGGGATTTTTCAAACAAGAGTGGGCTGCCATTTCCTACTCCAGGGGATCTTCCTGGTCCAGGAATTGAACCCAAGTCTCCTGTGTCTCCTACATGGCAGGCAGATTCTTTACCTGCTGGGCCTTCGGAAAAGCCCTAACATTCTATATAATAGCCAAAAATAGGAAAATTGATAGATTTTGTGGTATAGTCACACTACAAAACAATAAGCAAAAGTTGAATGAACTGGATTCATACAAACCAACATGGTACACGGTGACATCTTTGGAACATAATGTGAAGGAAACAAAGACATTCATAGGATGATAAATATAACATGCCACCCGCCGCCATCTCTGCAAATGTTTTAAATATATACTATTATGTTAAGTAGGGAAAACAAAGAGACAAGCTAAATTCATGATGGCAGCGACTGACATCTAAGGAAGGAGGGAATGGAACAATGGGACTGGGAAGGGGAACAGAAGGGACTTTGGCTTCTCTGAAGCACGTATGGTAAAATGTGGACATCTGCTGCGTCTGGCTAGTGGGCACCGGGTGTGTGTTATATTCTCTGTTGTTTCTGACTTGCAAACTTTTCATCCACAATAAAAATGGCATCATGAAGAGGCACTGCCCTGGGAAGCTGCCTCCCTCAGCCCCTTGGCTGTGGCACCCAGGAATCTCACCACCGTCACATCTCTGGAGTGGCCTTCTCTCCACTGAGGGCAGAACATGCAGTCCATCTACAGGAAGAGACCTCAGCAAATTGGTCTCTTGGATCTAATCTAATTCTGGGGCCAGGCATCCAGTGCAAGTCAAAGGTGACTCATGATTTTAAAAGCAGGATGGGGCTTCCCTGGTGGTCCAGAGGTTAAGACCCTGTGTCTCCACTGCAGAGGGCACGAGTTCGATCTCTGATCTGGAAACTAAGATCCCACGTGCCATGCGGTGCAGCCAAAACAAGAACAAAATAAATAAATAAAGGGAAGATTGTCTAGGGGGGCACAATATTGCCAGCCAAACGTTTCCTAGCCTTAAATTGCCAAGAGAAAGAATGAAGCTTCCCGACAGGCTATGTGTGCATGGTAAGTCGCTTCAATCATGTCCAGCTCTTCGGGACCCTGTGAATTGTGGCTGGCCAGGCTTCTCTTTCTGTGCAGTTCTCCAGGCAAGAACACTGGAGTGGGTTGCCTTTCCCTCATCCAGGGGATCTTCTGAATCCAGGGATTGAACGCGTGTCTCCTGTTTCCTGCATTGGCAGGAAGGTTCTTTACCGGTAACACCACCTGGGAAGCCCTCCTGACAGGTCAAGGTACAGTGAAACCTAATGTGGCATTCATTATAAACTTTAAAATCAGACAGACCTGGATCATAATTCCAGCACCACTATTTATCAGTTGTGGGTCATTTTGCAGAGTAACCTGTCTGCATCTCGGCCTGCTTATCCGTGAAAGAGGGCAAAAGAATACTTGCCTCTTGGGTCTGTTGAAAGAATTAAATGAATAAAGAAGGCACATCCTTATTCATTCCTTGGATACAGTAGATACTCAGAACATGACCATATTTCAGCAACTCTGTCATACAGTTTCTCTCGATTTAAAAGCTCTAAAAGCAGGGCCTGCTTTCAATCGTTAACATCTTGAAATTGTAATTGGTGGTATTTTGTGTTGTTTCTTAGAGAAAACAACATAGAGACACATCTTGGAAGCAATGGGATCTTAGAGTCTATTAAATATGGCAGTTCCTGATCTTCCTCTTTCAAATAGTAACTGTGTGTAAATCAAGATATACCAGGTAACATTATTAGGCTATTTCTGAATATGTCTTGTCAAACCTAAAGGAAAGCACTAAAATAAGAACTTATCTCATTCTAATCCATCATCTTAGTCTCCTTTGGATAAAAATGGGGCTCCCTCCTGTATCCCCCAGATCAATCACTGTACCTTCAACACACTTTCTGTTTGTCCTGCAGGGCTGCTGGGAGAGAGAGAGGCATTTCAGAAGAAAATATTAACTGCACAATAACAGCTGTAAACAAGCTCCAAGCTCATCTCCTTCCTTAATAAACAACAGAACTATTTGCTGAGCATTTCTAAAAGATAAGAGGAAGTTTGGAACCAGTAAAAAATGTGATGGGGAAAAGGTGTAAATCCCTGGAAAAAGTATTGTATCTAATAAGAGGATATTTTATAGTTTAAATTTTTCAAAGATTTTTCATCTATTTTATTTAAAGTAATCATCACAACCACTTCATGATTTAAGAGAATAAATATTATTATATTATCCTTGTTTTACAAGTCAGACAAATGAGGCCTGGAAATAAGTGGTGGGTTGAGATCATACAGCTGAAGGAAATAGAAGGAACTAAATATTTGAATTTTCAATCAAACTTTCCTTTTTTAATTGTTAAACCATTTTTTTTAAGTTATAGTTAACCCACAATGTTGTGTCAGTTTCCAGTGAACAACAAAGTGACTCAGCTACATGTATATCTGTTTGTATGTGGGTACACATATATACACACACACACATATTCTTTTTCAGATTCCCCTCCACCACAGGTTATTATGAGATATTGAATATAGTTCCCTGTGCTCTACAGCGGCTCCTGGTTATTTCTTTTTTACACACTGTAGTGTGTGTGTATCTTCATTTCCTAAGTCATGTCCAACACTTTGCAACCCCAGACTATAGTCCCCAGGGGATTTTCCAATCAAGAATACTGGAGAGGGTTGCCATTTCTTCCTCCAGGGGATCTTCCCAGCCCAGAGGTCAAACCCATGTCTCTTGGGTCTTCTGCATTGGCAGGCAGATTCTTTACCAATGTTCCACCTGGGAAGCTCTACATACGTAGTGTGTATATGTTAATCCCAAACTCCTAACTTATCTTTGCCCCTTTGGTAATCATAAATTTGTTCTCTATAACTGTGAGTCTGTTCCCCTTTTTTGCAAATAAATTCATTTGTATCATATTTTAGATTCCACATAAAAGTGATATCATATGATATTTGTCTTTTCTTCTTGGTTTCTCTAACAGTGACCTGGAAGAAATCACAAGATTTTATTTTGTGGTCTGTTATAACAAGCTAGCGTGCCAGATAATTTATTAGATTTCTTGCTCTTCTTATCACTGTTTGAAACTATTTCATAAAGAAAAAAATACCAGCAACTCAACTACTATCTTTTTCTTTCTTTCCATCTTATGAACCCATACAATCATTTTTTTAAAAGAACATTTGACATTTTGTCATGATAGCAAAAGCCAATGTATTCACTGCCATCACATCCCAGCCTGGCAATTTGCCCGTGTCTTCTGGCATATTCTGATGAAATTACTGCTCAACTTACAGTGTACCTCCTCACAGCCCTGAAAGAATTCTCCTGCCCATTAATCTGTAGTTGTATTCATCCAAGATGTCAGCGTGATAGCTTCTTTTCCAGCCTGTCGAATTCACTAGTAACATGATCTGGGAACCAACACATCGAAATGGAAATTCCTCCTAGAAAATGCAGCCATAAACACGTGTGAAGCTTTTCATATGGTAGATTTTTTTTTAATACAGTTCAGAAGGATTAGGATATACATAATCAAGAATGCATCTGTGTTTTTATTTTCAAACAGGGAAAGTGAGATCACAGAGTTCTTTGATGTGTGATTTTGATCTTCAGAAAGTTTGTTATTACGACCCGTTGCTGATCAATCATCCACTTTTTCACGTCCTGGAAGAACACAAGATGGATTTGTTTTCTATGAAAACTCCAGCCAAAACAGCTGGTTAATCATCATAATATTCTCTTAGGGCAAAGGACACTGTCTCCAGCTCTTCTGGCTGCACCTCAGTATGTTTGAAACAGCACATCCTGTTTCAGATCCAGAGGGTGAGGGAGTNGGTTCAAACAACAGCCACTTTATGCAGAAATGAATACTTGGAATGGGGCTTTATGCTTGAAATGCGTTGCTAGAAATAATTTTCGCAGATAAATAAGGCAGTGAGAAGAAAGTTTGGTAATGCAGATCTACTCTCCCTGTTACTGCTGTCAACTGGTAAGGACATGCTATGTAACAAAATAAAATTCCCTCACTCCTGAGCACTAGCACTGATATGTCTCTGAGACAATGAACACAACCTCCAGGGCAGGCGCCCTGTGCTAGGCCTGTTCTTTAGTTTACTAAAAAGAAGTAAATAAGTAGAACAAAACACACTAAAATTAGTCTCTCTGCCCATCTCTCTCTCTCTTTCCTCTAGTTAGGAAGGTCTTTTGTTAGGGGGGAAAAAATGTCTGGTAATTACTTTCCAGACAAGAGGGAGAAATTCGGCACTCAATCCTGAGGGAAGGGTAGGGCCAGGAGCATGATGTGTCAATTGACTTCGAATAAAGTAGACCAAAAAAAAAAAGGCAGAAAAACAAACGAAGGTCAAGTTTTATGGCCAAAAACATTATACATTCATATGTCTTTACACTCTGCTGACATCAATCATCCTTTGACTCAGTCAAGAGCATTTTACTTACTAAGAGCAAAAAGGGATGTACATTAAGTAGGTAACAATACTGAAGATAGGGACAGGGAAAATCATGACCCAAGGACAAAATGTAATCCAAATGCAACATTCTTCCCAGTCAATGCTCACTTTTCTGAATAATGAAATGTAATAGGTTTCTCAAGAGTAGTCAATATGCATGTATTGTTTAAGCCTTTGACAAATAATTCTGTCCTAATTGAGAGACAGGCTTGCAGAAAATCTTTGTAACAGGGTATTTTAATTTTTGAATTCTGTTTGCTTTTATATGAATTTCTTGATATTGCAGTATTATAATAAAATAGTCTAATTATGTGAGAGCTACTTGATAACATTTTGTGGTCAGTTGCAAAAAGAGGAAATATATGTTAAAACTGAGTCATACCAACAACATTTAGATATTTGTGAAAGAACAATGTTTTCGATTTTATATCTGGTAATAGCTATTTTGCTACCACTCTAAACAATAAAATATTTTTAAAGATCTTCAAAAACGATGTGATGCATCAGCAATATGATTTAAGTTTCCCAGCAGAAAAGTTATGCTAAATATTTACATACTAAAATTCACTTTTACAGTACAGTACTATAAAATCAGGCTTCCCATGTGGCTCTAGTGGTAAAGAACCTGCCTGCCAATGCAGGAGACGTAAGAGATACGGGTTCGATGCCTGGGTGGGGAAGATCCCCTGGAGGAGGACATGGCCATCCACTTCAGTATTCTTGCCTGCAGAATCCATCCCATGGAGAGAAGAGCCATGAAGAGAAGACCATAGGGTCCGACNCCTGCCTGCCAATGCAGGAGACGTAAGAGATACGGGTTCGATGCCTGGGTGGGGAAGATCCCCTGGAGGAGGACATGGCCATCCACTTCAGTATTCTTGCCTGCAGAATCCATCCCATGGAGAGAAGAGCCATGAAGAGAAGACCATAGGGTCCGACACAACTGAAGTGACTTAGCATGCACGGACTATAAAATTGTCTTTTTCAGACAGCCAGAGACATTGAAATTAGCATACAATATTTCTTTTTCTTAGATATTCCAGATTAATATGCAGCACTGTTTTCTATTTCTGAGTAAGCAAATGATGCTATCACAATTATCTTTTTAAGCCTGATAAAATTTTATCTTGAACTAAAGCTGCCTTAATATATAGTAATATTATATTAACACCAATCAAAACTAACCTAATTACAAAATTAGTTAAACAACAAAATTAAGGCAAACATTTTAAGATACTTTAAAAAATTACATTTGGAAAGGTTTGCTATTATTCTTATATTTAATTGAACAATTAAAGAAATGCTCATTAAGTAAACCCACCTTCCCACAAAATGTCAGTGTTATCCTAAAGTGAAAAAAGAAAGAAAATCATTTCTCTGTTGTGATTTGTGACTACTAGGAGATTCTATCTATAATTAAATTAAACTAAACATATATTGAATGAATACATATTTATAAAGCACCAAGGACAACATAGAGCTAAATATGACAGTGGCTTTATTGTACTAATAATAGAAAACCCATTTTCAGGTCTTTAAAAAATACGTAGGAAGCCTATAAGATGCAAGTACGTAAAGCTGGATTTATGGGGGCTCTACTGAGCCACTTTGCACCACTTTGTCATGTGCCAAAACCTTCCATACTTTATGTCCCTATTCTGGCCTTTCAATCTTATCTTCCTATTCTAATCTTCTTAGACTTCTGCAAACTTGCTTCATGCAGGCTCCACATCTCTGTAGACTTGGAGTCAGGTTCTTTTCCTCTGCACCTATAACTGTACCTATAACTTCCCACAGCAGGGAGATGCTTTTAGCAGCCTTGTGATTCAGAAAACAGGCCTCTTTAAAAGCCAGGTTTATGGAGACATCTGTTAGATGTGGCTTGTAGGATACTTGATTTTCCACTTTATGATAAAACAACAAAAATCTTTTCCATATTTGATTTTTAAAAATATCTTTTCATGTATGATTATAATGTCTTTAATTCTAAAATAATTGATTTTATAGTGTGTCAGCTGGGAGAAAAAATGTAAAAGAGACCATCAAAAAATGTAATCTTAGCCATGAGTTTAAAATATCACCTCTTAATATCTCTCATTAAAACTGAAAAAAAAATTAAGCAGTAAATAGAATAAAAACAAAAAGTTAATGAAAGAAATAGATGAAACAAAAAGCTAAATTAATCTACCCATAAATCTGCCTTTCCCTTGACAGCAGAGATGGTGTTTTGTGTTTTGGTTTTCAGATATAATCTACTGTTCAGAAATCCTGAGATTTAAAAATGGATGCCCTCCATTTTATTGAGGTCATTTAATTAACTAAAAAGGGCAAAAGGAGTGTACAAATCCTCTGAAGCCCTTTCTTGGGCTCTGTTTCTTCTTGTGTTGAAATGCTTTTCATAAAGGAGAAAAGTATTTCATATTGTTTATACCTCAGTTCAGTTCAGTTCAGTTGCTCAGTTGTGTCCAACTCTTTGTGACCCCATGGACTGCAGCATGCCAGCCTTCCCTGTTCATCACCAACTCCTGGAGCTTACTCAAACTCATGTCCATTGAGTCAGTGATGCCAACCAACCATCTCATCCTCTGTTGCCCTCTTCTCTTCCTGCTCTCAATCTTTCCCAGCATCAAGATTTTTTCCAATGAGTCAGTTCTTCACATCAGGTGGCCAAAGTATTGGAGTGTCAGCTTCAGCCTCAGTCCTTCCAATGAATATTAGGGACTAATTTCTTTTAGGATGGACTGGTTGGATTTCCTCGCAGTCCAGGGGACTCTCAAAAATCTTCTCCAACACCGCATTTCAAAAGCATTAATTCTCTAGAGCTCAGGTTTCTTTATAGTCCAACTCTCACATCCGTATATGATTACTTGAAAAAACCACAGCTTTGACTAGACAGATCTTTGTTGGCAAAGTTTATGAATCTACCTGTTGACTAAAAAAGAAAAGTAGAACATTAGAGTTGTTAAGTATTTTATCTGGGGCAAAATGAGGACTATAGCTTGAAAGGCAACATTTCAAACAGCTTTGAGAAACTTCACCAAAAAGAAGTAGGTAGGAGGTCAGTATTATATATGATTTTAGTGGATGGGTGTACTTGCAGTCAAACATTCATTTTGGCAGAGGCTTGCTTCTCTTCAGGAGGAGCAGATGTCTCGGTTAATGATTTTTGTGCTCTTCTATGAGGAAATGCAAGAACTGGGCTCATAAAATCTCCTGATAGTACCTAATTATCTAAAGACAGTTTTGCCAGTTTTTCCCAGAGCACAGAGTGCCTCATTCCTGATCTCCACTCTGAACTCCTTTCAGGGTGTTGTTGAAGGTCAGTCACTGCAGTAGCTAGTGACCTAATCTTTGCAGAGGCAGATAGCAAGTTGGCATATCTCAGGGTAGTTAAATAGATACAGAAATTCTGTATTTTTTAATCCTGTGTGTCAGCCTAGGTGATTTTTAAAAAATATAGGGTAATTCTATTGGACAAATCACTGAAAATTTGACCTTGCAAGCATATTTTCATTTAGGTTAATGAAAGCTGCATCTTTTCTCAGTATTACAGCTTTAGTATTTGCAAGTGATTTTTTACATGTAAATGTAAACATCATGCAATTTTAACTCACTTTTTCTCTCATAATACTCTCCAATGTTAATATTAGTTCTTTGACAATTATATTTTCACTGTATAAGAGGTTGAAATGATTAATAGGAAATGATTTTTCTCTTAGTTTACTGAGAATTATATTGTAAGAAAAAAATATATTTTAATGAAAATAAAACTATAGAATCCCATTATTTAAAGCTCCATACTCTGACCAGAAGAGTATTCAAAGAACACATTTCAATTGAAATTATTTTAGTCAGAGATTTAAATAGAGTTAAATAGATAAGGCTTTGAAATATGAATGTGCTATGTGAGTGTCAAGTAAAAGCAAGCAAACAGGATCCATTGAGAAACATTAACTGAGCACCATCTATGTGACAAGCACTGAGGTAGTTACTGAAATTTCATCATGAGCAATACAGAGATAATCACATGCACATAAGGATCACTGTGATAGAGCCATATGCTAAATATCTAATCTTAGTTACTTAATTTTACAGATTATCATTCTTCTGACCTTTCAGTAGATTGTGATTCACCAAATATTGGCATAGAAATTTGAAAATAGCCAACATTTATGGAATAGTTCCATCTTACATTCTGAAAGACCAACCACAATAACAAAATGTAAAAGACAATAGAAGCAAAAAAAAAAAAATCTAGTCACAGAAGTAAGAGAAGTTGGTGGAATGCCCAAAGGACAGCAAAAAAAATGAGATCAGAGGCCTCTGAGTTAGAGATTTAAGTGCAAAAGAAACAAAACAGATTGAAATGACAAGTTCAGAACCAGATAAGAGTAGCTTACTGAGTTAAATTTTGATCTTGATTTAACAATGTAACTTGCATGCATTCTTCCATGGTAATGATTTCAAATCCTAATAAAAATAATAAATCAGTGGAAGGTGACCTGCTGATGTTTATCTGTAGCTCTGTGGAAATGCTTTCAAGCAGGTTGTGGGCCAATTCTGATGAAGGGGAAAAAGGACAGTCTGAGTGCTTATGGTAGAGTGTTTATAATGAAGAAACAAATCAGTCAGCTATGAATGAGAAATATCTATGGGCAGTAACTCGTGAAGCAAGTAACTCATGAAGCCTAGCCTAAAGTGGTTAGGCTAGAGCATTTAATCGGACTCTTTAAAAAAGGGAAATTCTAACTCCAAACTTAGAATTTGTATCTGTGTTAATAAAACATAATTTATAATATCTTTTAAAAAATAAAACATATATTTGCAGTAGGAATAAGATTTGTTTTGGACAAAATATGTAGAAGTGGAGAAAGTAATTTTCTATTGAATAACTCAGTCTACACTTGCCTTGACTATATAGAGGGGAAATTATATCTAAATCATCCTTAGTAATTATAATTATATATGTGGGAAAATAAAATATTGTGCATGACAGAAGTAAGACCAACACTAAAAACCACTTTGTTCCAGCATTTCATGTGTCCCACTGATTACATTAAAATTTAATTTGCATAATTGATCTCCAAATACATTGCTTAAATAATTCTTGTTTTTAGAAAGACATATATTTAGCAATTTGTATTAACATAATAAGAGACAGCTACTTTGAGAAGAAATAAACAATGGAATGATTTTTTCCTCTGATATGGTGATTTTATACCAAACCACTGCAGAGATAATTGTGATTTGTTAAAATGAAAAGTGTTAAATCAAACCATTTGATTAATATTAGTAAATGCTTTCTGTCCTGGGTTCTTCTTTACATCTTTATTCATAATTTAAGGTAATCTACAAATTATTCTCACTTGACAATTATCCATTTACTGAAAGTTACTGATGATGGAGTAATATTGAAGCCTAATAATTAAAATTAAGAGAAAACTGATTTGTTTATCCCCTTCAAGCAAGTTTTTACTGACTGCCAACTACATACCAGGCAGTATTCCAAGTAAGGTGAATAAAAAAAGAAAAAAAAAAAAAAAACAGCAGATGAAATCTATGCCCTTCAAGGGACTTACATGTTAGCTGTGTGAGAGATGTATAATAAATATCTAATAAATATGGTGATAAATAATTATTCAGAATGAAGCAAGAATAGAAAATAAAGACTATGTGTTAGAGTGATAAGGTATTAGGTAGAGAGGTCAGGAAAGACTTCACAAGAGAGTAATATCTGTTCAAAGACCTGTTATAAGTGAGGAAACAAGTCATACTATTGTGCAAAGGCCCTGAAGTAACAGCAAGCTTGATGTATATACATTAGCTGTGTATGAGGATGCAGTCTTTGCCAATAGGTGGTATTGTTATTGCATTCATCTCTTAAGTCTACCATAATAAAATATCACAGATTGAGTAGCTAACACAACAGATATTTATTTATTTCATGAATCTGTAGTCTGAAAGTCTGAAATCAAGATATCCACAGGGTTTTCTTCTCCCGGGCTTGTTAGTGTCCTTTCTTCTCCCTGTGATATCATCTTGTCTCTCTGCTGTCATGTATGTGTGTCCAAATCTTCTTATAAAAACTCCAATTATATTAGGTTCATATTACCATAATCACCTCATTTTAAAGATGCTTGCTTCTTGGAAGAAAAGCTATGGCAAACCTAGACAGCGTGTTAAAAAGCAGAGACATCACTTTGCCAATAAAGGTCCCTATAGTCAAACCTGTTTTATTTATTTATTTATTCAGTAGTCATGTATGGATGTGAGATTTGGACCATAAAGAAGGCTGAGTGACAAAGATGTGATGCTTTTAAATTGTGGTGCTGGAGAACACTCTTGAGAGTCCCTTCGACAGCAAGGAGATCAAAAAAGTCACTCCTAAAGGAAATCAACCCTGAATATTCATTGGAAAGACTAATCCTGAAGCTGAAGCTCTGATACTTTGGCCACCTGACACAAAGAACCAACTCATTGGAAAAGACCCTGATGCTGGGAAATATCAAAAGCGGGGGAGGAGAAGGAGATGACAGAGGATGAGATGATTGAATGGCATCACTGATTCAAAGGACGTGAGTTTGGGCAAACTCAAGGAGATAATGAAGGACAAGAAAGCCTGATGTGTTGCGGTCCATGGGGTCACAAAGAGTCAGACACAACTTAGTGACTGAACAACAAGGACAACCTCTTTAAAGATCCTCTCTTCAAATATAGTCACATTCTGAGGTACTGGAAATTAGAACTTCAACTTTTGAATTTTGATGGACTCAATTCAGCCCATAAAAGCAATGTTTTCAGTTTTAACTTTCCTGGTGGAAATTATCCCTCTATAGTTCCAGTTTACATTTACCTGATGACCAACGAGATTAAGGACCTTTTTACATGTTTAGTAGTGCTTTATATAACCTTTTATGTCAAGTTCAGGGTTAATTACTTTGCCAATTTTTCTGTTATGTTTTCTTTTTTCATTAATTTTTAGAAGTTCTTCATATTTTCTGGATGTGAACATTTTGTCAAATATGACATGGATATTTTTATTAATTCTGTTGCTTGTTTTTTATGATCTGATTAGAATCTTTTGAAAAATGGAAACTCTTATTTTTAATGTAGTCCAAATCATCAATTTTTTTCTATAGGATTATCCTTTATTTTGTCCTATGTAAGAAATTTCTGAATCCTCTCCAAATCACAAAAATGATGTTTTCCTTAAGAAGCTTAACTGCTTTTTTCAGAGTTAGGTCCATAATCCAGTTATACTTGATTTTATTTAGTGTATAGTTTTAGCAGTAGTACAGATTTTTCCCTTATTATATCTAATTATTCAGCATCATTTATCAAAAAGACCATTCTTTCCTCACTGTATTTCAGTAATTATTTTGATGTATTAAGTGATTATATATGTATGGCTCTTTTTCTGCACATTGTTCTTTTCCATTGGTCAACTTTTGAAAAGAAAGCTGAGTACTGAAGAAGTGATGCTTTTGAACTGTGATGATCCATTTCTATGGCTCAATGCCATTACTTCTTAAATTTTGTAAATTTGAAATTCTTTGAGTAAATTAAATTTTGCCTCATAGTCGATTTATCTAGAAAATAAAGACAACCTTTATGCATTCCCACACTGCTTTATGTTGCTAACTTAATAATGTAGCATAAACTACCAATATATTTTGCATATGCTGAATTTGGAAATATTACTATTTAGTTATCTAGAACTATATTTTTTAGATTATTTATAATCTTGATGCTTCTTGAGTTTCTCATTAAAATATTTCCACAAGGTATTTGGGTATTATTTGTTCCATTTTATACCAAAGTAAACCAAATTTAATTACTTTATCTAATGTGAGATGAATCATTATTCAAAATTAGATTTCAGTCTGTATTCTCATTCTGTTGTTTAACCAATGAGGCAGGATGCCATTTTAAGCCATGTCTTCTTTAAGAAAATAGAAAGCTGTGCTCCCATGATCAAATATTGTTTGCCGATTCCCATTAACTCAATTTACAGTTAACAAAACTCTGAATTTCGTTACTAACTAGCATGTGTTTAGATGAGTCATGCCTCATGATAAAACATATTCAGTTATATCTCAGTAATTTAATTGAGTCAAATAATAACATGTCATAGAAACTAAATGTGGAAGATTTCAGATTCTGCTTTGCTGTCTCTGTTCAATTACCAAATCACACTAATCACCATTACTGTCCAAATTGACATCTGTATCTTCTGGAGTATTTATCTTACTCTGAGGATTTAGTCTAGTGGCTCTATTTGCATTTTTATCCATATCCCAGAAGCAATCACATTCCCTGTTTGGATCCCTCTGGATGTGAAATATGTAACCCTCCAATTCTACCATATGCCAGCATCTGCCTTATTCCAAGTTGTCTCTCCGCAATACTAATCACATATTTCCTGTATTTATTTGGTCTTTGTGTGTTTCCCAAAGTTATTTAAATAACTAGGCGTTCTAATCTGTGTACGTATTTATTGGATGTTATTAGAAGAGACAAATAATTATATCTAAGATATTGCTTCCACTGGTGACTTTGTATTCAACTTACAATCCTACAATCAAATATACCTGGGAGATTTATATATAAATCATATAGACATAGGTTGTATGTATCCACATACATATAACAATTCTTATATTTTTGATGGTTTGAGGCTCTTACTGATAACTGCACCCATTATTCAATTATTTCCTTTATTCATTTATATATTTTTATTTAGAAATCCTGTTTTTCTCAGCCTTAATCATTTTTTTCTTGGATTTTTAAAGTTTTTCAGAAAGTTAGATCTCAGAATAATGTGTTTTAATGGCCACCACTGATTATAATATTTTATTTATTACTTGACTTTATGCTTCTTCATTATCTCCATCTCAAAATTTACTTTTCCATGTTGGGCTGCTATAAATTAGTAACACACTCAACATTTTTAAGAAAGAGAGAAAGACTCTGAGAAAAATCTTCTAAAGGGAAATCAAAGTGCCCTCATAATAAAATTGTAGTTTATACTTTATCAGTATTTAACATGTCTTTTAAATTTTGAGTCTCAAAATTCCTTTTAAATTTGTGTTTAGTGGTATTAGACAATTCATAACTGAAGATTCCATTGTATTCTTGGAAAAAGATGCCTATCTATATATAATGCATTTTTAAAATCATGTGTATATAATATTTGGCATGGTTTAATGGCTAAAAAGCAAATAAATATGCTACTGTTATTAAGCTCATTGAAATAAATGAGTAGTTATATTATGATTGTAGATTTATATTGGATATACATCATCCTTATTTGGAATATGGCATTTCTAAATAAGATGGCACAAAATTAATTTTCATCATGGTTGGAATCATACCAACTACATATACAAAACGTACATGGAAATACACATGTTCCTATGTGGGACTGGATGTTTTAATGATATATCTGGCTGAAACCATGACTTTTCAATAATTATTTCTTATTTGAAAAGATTCTCATTATTACCTTGAAGACTTAGTCATTACAAAGTTTCTCTCTCATATGTTAAACATCCTCCCCTACCCTACATGAAAGTTCTCTCATATTTTTTTTTCTTTCCCTGTCTCAGCAATTAACACTAGCATATACATTAGAAAAGGATAAAGAAGGATATCATACTTAGTAAACTACCCAAGAGAGGATATTGTCATTTCTCTAGTTAGCTCTAACTGTTTGTCAGTAGAGTTAGGTTTCTTTATTTTATTTTACTTTGGAATAAAGTTGATTATTATGTTGTGTTACTTTCAAATTGGTAGCACAGTCATTCAGTTATGCATTTCTATATTTCAGTCAGTTCAGTCACTCAGTTGTGTCTAACTATTTGCAACCCCATGGACTGCAACATGACAGGCTTCCTTGTCCATCACCAATTCCTGGAGCTTGCTCAAACTCAAGTCCATTGAGTTGGTGATACCATCCAACCATCTCATCATCTGTCATCCCCTTCTCCTCCTGCCTTCATTCTTTCCCAGGATCAGGGTCTTTTCCAATGAGTCAGTTCTTTACATCCAGTGGCCAACATACCGCAGTTTCATCATCAGCATCAACCTTCCAATGAATATTTAGGACTGATTTCTTTTAGGATTGATTGATTGGATCTTCTTGCAGTCCAAAGGACTCTCAAGAGTTTTCTCCAAAACCACTGTTCAAAAGTATCAATTCTTTGATGCTTAGCTTTCCTTATGGTCCAATTTTCACATCCATACATGACTACTGAAAAACCATACCTTTGGCTAGAGGGACCTATATTGGCAAAGTAATGTCTCAGCTTTTTAATATGCTGTCTAGGTTAGTCACAACTTTTCTTCCAAGGAACAAGCATCTTTTAATTTAACAGCTGCAATCACCATCTGCAGTGATTTTGGAGCTCCCCAAAGTAAAGTTACTCACTATTTCTATTGTTTCTCCATCTATTTTCCATGAAGTGATGGGACTGGATGCCATGATCTTTTTTTCAATGTTGAGTTTTAACCTAGTTTTTTCACTGTCCTCTTTAATTTTCATCAAGAGGCTCTTTAGTTCCTCTTCACTTTCTACCATTAGGGTGGTGTCACCTGCATATCTGAGATTATTGAGATTTCTCCCAGCAATCTTCATTCCAGTTTGTGCTTCCTCCAGTCCAGCATTTTGCATGATGTACTCTGCATATAAGTTAAGTAAGCAAGGTGACAGTATACAGCCTTGATGTACTCCTTTCCTGATTTGGAACCAGTCCATTGTTCCATGTCTGGTTCTAACTGTTGCTTCTTGACCTGCATATAGATTTCTCAGGAGGCAGGTAAGGTCATCTGGTATTCCCATATCATGAAGATTTTTCCACAGTTCATTGTGATCCACATACTCAAAGGTCTTAGCATAGTCACTGAAGCAGAAGTAGATATTTTCTGGAACTCTCTTGCTTTTTCTATGATCCAGCAGATGTTGACAATTTGATCTCTAGTTCCTCTGCCTTTTCTAAATCCAGCTTGAAAATCTGGAAGTACTTGATTCATGTGCTATTGAAAACTATTTTAGAGAATTTTGAGCATTACTTTGGTAGTGTGTGAGATGAGTGCAATTGTTTGGTAGTTTAAACATTCTTTCACATTGCCTTTCTTTGAGATTGGACTGAAAACTGAGCTTTTCCAGTCCTGTGGCCACTGCTGAGTTTTCCAAATTTACTAGCATATTTAGTGCAGCACTTTCACAGCATCATCTTTTAGGATTTGAAATAGCTCAAATGGAGTTGCATCATCTCCACTAGCTTTATTCATAGTGATGCTTCCTAAGGCCCACTTGACTTTGCATTCCAGGATATCTGGCTCTTGGTGAGTGATCACATCATCATGGTTATCTGGGTCATTAAGATCTTCTTAATATAGTTCTGTGTATTCTTGCCACTTCTTCTTAATATCTACTGATTGTGTTAGGTGCATACCATTTCTTTCCTTTATCGAGCCCATCTTTGTATGAAATGTTCCCCTGGTATCTCTAATTTTCTTGAAGAGTTCTCTAGTCTTTCCCATTCTATTGTTTTCCTCTATTTCTTTGCATTGATCACTTAGGAAGGCCTTCTTATCTCTCCTTGCTATTCTTTGGAATTCTGCATTCAGATGGGTATATCTTTCTTTTTCTCCCTTACCTCTAGCTTCTCTTCTTTTCTCAGCTATTTGTAAGGTCTCCTCAGACAAACATTTTGCCTTTTTGCATTTCTTCTTCTTGGGGGTGGTTTTGATCACTGCCCCCTGTACAGTGTTACAAACCTCTGTCCATAGTTCTTCAGGCACTCTATCTATCAGATCTAATCTCTTGAATCTATTTTTCACTTCCACTGTATAATCGCAAGTGATTTGATTTAGGTCATAGCNCTTCTTGGGGGTGGTTTTGATCACTGCCCCCTGTACAGTGTTACAAACCTCTGTCCATAGTTCTTCAGGCACTCTATCTATCAGATCTAATCTCTTGAATCTATTTTTCACTTCCACTGTATAATCGCAAGTGATTTGATTTAGGTCATAGCTGAATGTTCTAGTGGTTTTCTCTGTGTGCTGTGCTTTGTTGCTCAGTCAAGTCCGACTCTTTGCGACTCCATGGGCTATAGCTTCCAGGCTTCTCTGTCCATGAGATTCTCCAGGCCAGAATACCGGACTGGGTTGCCATGCCCTCCTCCAGGAGATCTTCCCAACCCACGGATTAAACCCAGGTCTCTCGCATTGCAGGGAGATTCTTTACCATCTGATCCACCAGGGAAGACTCCTTTTTTTTTTTTTTTTTAGCGGTTTTCCCTAGTTTCTTCAATTTAAGTCTGAATTTTGCAAGAAGGAGTTCATGACCTAGCCACAGGCAGATCCTGGTCTTGTTTTTGATGACTGTATAGAGTGTCTCCATCTTTGGCTGCAAAGAATAGAAACGGTCTGATTTTGATATTGACCATCTGGTGATGTCTATGTGTAGAGTCATCTCTTGTGTTGTTGGAAGAGGGTGTTTGCTATGATCAGTGCTCCACATTCTTTTTTCATTCTTTTCCCACTTAGGTTGTTAGCATAGTATTGAGTAGAACTCCCTGTTTTATACACTAGTGGATCCTTCTTGGTTATCTTTTATAGATAGTAGTGTATATATGTCACTCCCAAACTCTTAATTTATCCCTCCCACCCAGTTTTGCTCTTTGGTAACCAGAAGTTTGTTTTCTATATCTGTGAGTCTGTTTCTTTTTTATAAATAACTTCACTTTTTTAAGATTCCACATATAAGTTATATCATATGATATTTGTCTCTGTCTGACTTGTTTTGCTTAGTATGCTATAATCGCTAGGTTCATCTGTGTTGTGCAAATGGCATTATTACATTATTTTTATGGCTGAGTAATATTCCTTTGTATATATGTAGCACATCTTCTTTATCCATTCATCTATCAATAGACATTTAGTTTGCTTCCATGTCTTGGCTACTGTAAACAGTGCTACAGTGAATGCTGGAGTGCATGTATCTTCCCAAAGTATGGTTTTCTCTGGATATATGCCCAGCAGTGGGATTGCTGGATCATATTGCTCTAATTTTAGTTTTTTAAGAAACTTCCAAACTCTTCTCCAGACTGTTTGAGCTTATATTCCTACCTACAGTATAGGAGGGCTCACTATTCTTCATACCCTCTCAAGTATTTGTTTACAGACTTTTTGATGCCCATTCTGAATGAAGTGTTACTTCACTGTAATTTTAATTTACATTTCTCTAATAATTAGACATGTTGAACATCTTTTCATGAACTTTTTGGCCATCTGTATATCCTCTTCAGAGAAATGTCTATTTAGATCTTCTGCCTATATTTTGACTGGGTTGTGGTTTTTCTTTTTTTATAGTATATTGCATAAGCTGTTCATATATCTTAGAGATCCATCCCTTGTCAGTTACATTGTTTGCAAATGTTAATATTTTCTCTCATTCTGTCAGCCTCTAGGAGAGCTTACACAGAAGAGTATTTGCTGGTACCTGTGAGTTCTTTTCTGTGTGTGTGTGGTTTCTTTTCTCTGCAGAAGCTTTTAAGTTTAATTAGATCACATTTATTTATTTTTGCTTTTATTTTCATTACTCTAGGAAGGGGATCCAGAAAGATTTTGCTGTAATTTGTGTCAAATAGTGTTCTGCCTGTGTTTTTCTCTAGGAGTTATATAGTATCTTGTCCTACATTTAGATTTTTAATCCATTTTGAGTTTAATTTTGTGTATGGTGTTAGAGAACATTCTAATTTCATTCTTCTAGGTGTAGCAGTCCAGTTTTCCCAGCACCATTTATTGAAGATACTATCTTTTTTTCCATTGTATGTTCTTGCTTCCTTTGTCATAGATCAAATGATCATAGATTCATAGGTTTATTTTGGACATTCTGTCTTGTTCCTTTGATCTATAAATCCTTCTTTGTGCTAATACCATACTCTTTTGGTTGCTGTAACTTTTTAATATTGTCTGAAGTCAGGAGGTCTGATGCCTGCAGCTTTATTTTTCTTTCTCAGTATTGCTTTGGATAGTCAGAGTCTTTTGTGTCTCCATGCAAATTTTAAGACCTTTTTGTTCTAGGTCTGCAAAGAGTGCCAGTAGTCATTTGATAGTGCATAGGTGGGACCAGGTCTTGGTGCCAAAATGTCAGCCCCCAGGAGAGTTTTCACAGGAGTACTCACTGCTACCTCTGCTACAACTGTCTTTGTCCCCATAATGAGCCCAGCTGTGAACTGCTTCCTTAGAAGATTCTTCAAGACTAGCTTGTAGGTCTGGCCCAGGCTCCTATGAAATCATTGTTGTTGTTTTTTTTATTTTTCCCCAGATCCCAGTGTACACAAGACATTATGTGTGCCCTACAAGAGTGGAATTTCTTTTGCCCTCAGTCCTTATGGACTCCCTGCAATCAAACTCCCCTTGCTTTCAAAGCCAGATGCTCTTGGGGCTCCTCCTCCTGATGTCAGACTCCCAGTCTAGGAAGCCTGACATGGGGATCAGAACTCTCACTCCTATGGGAGAACCTCTGCAATATAATTATTTTCCAATTTGTGGGTCACACACTTGGCAGATGGGAGTTGATTATACTGCAAATGTGGCACTCCTACCATCTCATTGTGGCTTATTTGTCTTTGGATGTACAATATCTTTGGGGATAGGTTCTAATTTTTTTAATTGATAGTCATTCAGCAGTTAGTTTTAATTTCAGTGTTTTCTTGAGAGAGGTTACCTCAAGTCCTTCTACTACCATCTCATCTCCAACCTGCAGAATCAGGATGTGTTTCTGGAAAGTAGAATTAGATATTTAACTTATAGAAAGTTTATCTGAAAATGTTCTTGAGAAGAAAGCATAACTGGACAGAAAGGGGAGTTGAACAACAATTTAGGCCCAGGAACAGCTGCTGCATATGCCATAGAAAGCTCTGGACCTAAAGTGGGCTGGAATTAGAATTGCTTTGAATTGGGCCTTTATCACCTTGCCTTGAACATCATTGGAATGCAGCCATGATCTTTGCAGAGGTAGTACTCTGCATCTGCAACAAACCCTCAAGGGCCTGATAGCTGAAGGCTGTTTATATACAGCAATGCCCAACAGGTATGGCAACAAGTTCTTCCTTGAAGAAAGAACTGGATGAAAAACATATTACTATGCCTACCATACTGCTGTTGGAAATGGTATAAAATTATGGTGATTAGAATAAGCCTCACTGGTGGAAATATTACTTCCACATTGCTCTTCTAAATACTAGTTATCCTTTAAAAGATGGGGTTGACCATATTTTCCCTGCTAACCTAAGGTTGACTTTCAGCTAAAGGCCTCTAGAGACATGTCTTTGATGCTTATATTCTTGAACTCAAACACTGGAAGTCCTCTAGACCTGGAGCTGATAGGTACCTTTATTTATTTATTTATTTATTTAATTTATTTTACTTTACAATACTCTATTGGCTTTGCCATACATCGACATGAATCCCCCACAGGTGTACACGAGCTCCCAATCCTGAATCCCCCTCCCACCTCCTACTCTACAACGTCTCTCTGGATCATCCCCGTGCACCAGCCCCNTTTATTTTACTTTACAATACTCTATTGGCTTTGCCATACATCGACATGAATCCCCCACAGGTGTACACGAGCTCCCAATCCTGAATCCCCCTCCCACCTCCCACTCTACAACGTCTCTCTGGATCATCCCCGTGCACCAGCCCCAAGCATCCTACATCCTGCATCGAACATAGACCGGCGCCTCGTTTCTTACATGATACTATACATGCTTCAATGCCATTCTCCCAAATCATCCCATCCTCTCCCTCTCCCTCAGAGGCCAAAAGTCTGTTCTATATGTTTGTGTCTCTTTTGTTGTCTCACATACAGGGTCATCATTACTATCTTTCTAAATTCCATATATATGTGTCAGTATATTATATTGGCATTTTTCTTTCTGGCTAACTTCACTCTGTATAATAGGCTAGGTACCTTTAGATTCTAACCTACATGTTTCTTGGTATTACAAATTTAAGTGGAGTAGATGGATAATACTGACTTCCATTACTACATTATTTAATCTCAAACTTTATGAGCAGTTCCTGTGAGTTACCCCTTCTTTCCTTTCATGAAAATGCATTTTCCATACTCTTTCTCTCTCTTAGTTCTTCTCTAACATTATTTGTGAGGATAGAGGATGGGAGAGGAGAACCAGTTTTACTGAAATAATGACACTCAGTAAGCCCATGCAATGCTCAGTAAGCCCATGCAAGGATATATCTGGCCTTTCTGAACCTAAACCTTAAAATGCATTAAGAAACACAGTGGGTTTTTTTTTGGTTTTTTGGGGGTTTTTTTGGCCAAGTGCATGGCATGTGGGATCTTAGTTTCCTGACCAGGAATCGAACCCAGGACCCCTCCATTGGAAGCTTAAAGTCTTAACCACTGGACCACAGGGAAGTCTTTCAACATAGTCTTAATAACAGTTCTCACATTTTAAAAATGCAATTCTATCACACATTTTTACTTCCATGACTGTCTCAGCACTTAAGAGATTAATAGGCTGGAGATTAACCATCTGAATTTAACTGGGGAACTTCTCTTTGGAGATGTTTTTAATCATTATTGAATTTAGGTATATAATCTCAAGGTCTGTGAATTGTTTCTACTCTCAGCACTTCTGAAAACAAATATGTGTTTCTTCCACAGTAACAATCAATTCCCCAAATTTCCAGACACCAATCAGGTATCCTATAATTAAATTCAATTCTAACTCTAAAGACCTGGAGATAGCACAAATCCCACATGTTATGATCTTAGTCCCACAAGACTGCCACCCTACTTCACATGCCAGCCACAAATCTTGAGTTAACATCTATACTTCTAATCATCCACTTATTAATTGGGGAGAGGATTCTCAGAGCTCTCTCCTCAAGTTCAATAATTTGCTATGATGGTCTATAGAACTCAAGGAAACACTTATATTCACTGGCTTATTATAATGGTGATTATAAGGGAGGTAAATGAACAGCCAGATGAAGAGCTGCATAGAGTGAGGTCCAGAAGAGTCCCAAAGGGGCACTTCTGACCGTATGGAATTTGAGGTTCACCAGTCTCCTAACAAGTGGATATGTTCATCAGTCTGGAAGCTCTTCAAACACATAGTTTAGGTGGTTTTATTGAAGTTTTATTATGTAGACATGATTGATTAAATTATTGGACATTGCTGACTAAGCCAGTTTCCAGCCCCTTTCCCCTCCCTAGAGAAAATGAATTGTTGGCTTTGAAAGTTCCAACCTTCTAATCACACGTTGGTCTTTCTAGTGACAAGTCTGCATCAGGAAGCTATCTGTGGGCCTCTCGGCACCAGTCATCTGATTAGCACACACAGTGATTCTCCTCATCCATTCTGGGGATCTTAAGTATTTTAGAAGCCTTGTGTCAGGAACCCAGGACACATATATATTGTTAAGATGATGATACTAATAAACAATACTCCTATCAACTCTATCATTTTCAAAAAGATACAACTGAAAAATATTTATCTAGAGTCATCAGAAAAAAGAGATGAATCATATATATAAAATCAGAAATTAAAGAGGATATATCACAATTGATACCATAGAAATATAAATGACCATAACAGCTTACTATGAACAATGGCATACAAAAACACTGCACAGTCTAGAAGAAACAGATAAATTTTTAGAAACATATAACCCACTAAGATGGAATCATGATGAAATCAAAAATCTGAACTTTTACTTATAGATTACTACTAAGGAGATTAAATCATTGATCAAAAAATCCAGAAAACAAAAGTCCAGGGCCAAATAACTTCCCAAAATTTTCCTTCTCAAATTCTAACAAAAAATAGAAGGGAAAGGAAATTTTCCAGACTCATTTAGCAAGGCCATCATTACTCTAAAACTAAAACCAGATCATAATGCCACAAAAAGAGAAAATTACAGGCAATATCCATGATGACCATAGATGTAAACATCGTCAATAGAATATTAGCAAATTCAAAAATACGTTAAAAAGATTATATACCATGTTAAAAAGATTATGTACCATGATCAAGCAGGATTTATTCCAAAGATGTAAGGATGTTTTTATCATCAACAAGTCAGTAAGTGTGATATGCCACAGCAACAAAATGAAGGATTAAAAAAATCAGATAATCATCTCAGTAGATGTGGGAAACTATGTTTGACAAAATTAAACATCATTTTTTTATGATTAAAAAAACCCTCTTAACAAAGCAGGTATACAAAAAATGTACCTCAACATAATAAAGATCATATATAGTCAACAGTAAAAAACTGAAAGCTTTTCCTCTAAGATCAAGACCAAGATTAGGATGCTCGTGCATTCATGCTAAGTTGCTTCAGTTGTGACCAACTCTTTGTGACCCATGGACTGTAGTCTACCAGGCTTCTCTGTCCATGGGATTTTCCAGGCAAAAATACTGGACTGGATTGCCATGCCCTCCTCCAGGGGATCTTCCTGACCCAGGCGTCAAACCTGCATCTCTTAAGACAGTCAGCTTCTTTACCACTAGCACCACCTGGGAAGCCCCTAAGGATTCTCACTCTTGACTTTTTATTCAAAACACTATTAGAATCCTAACCAGAGCAAATAGTCAAGAAAAAGAAACTAAAGGCATCCAAATTGGGAACAAATAATTGAAACTGTCACTATTTGAAGATGACATGATATTATAGGTATAAAATCTTAAAGACTCAGTCAATNGGAGAGGGAGGCTCAGCTCTGGGGAGACCTAGGAGTTGGTTTCTAACTTGTCTTAGAAGAGCCCTGGAGAGGTCAGTAGAACAAAATAAAGCAGCAAGTTTGTTTTACCACTGCCACCCGCTGAGTGCCGCTGAGGCCACATCCACAGGCCTCGGGGAGGGCCGGGGCAGAGGGAGTGTCCCTTGGGCCTCTTCCCACATCTGGGCCATTTGTCTAAGATGGACAGGGCGCTGGAGGGGCTGCCACAGCTCAGAATAGCCCTGACCTCTCTTGGCTCAGAGCTGCTGCCAGCATCACAAGACTGTGAGGACAGCGGTTCACAAGGCCCCCCGAGAAGCCCACCGGGGATCTGGAATGGCGAGGGGGGCTTCTGCCAGGGTGCGAGTGTAGCTTTGAAGGGGGTGCGGACAGGACTCTGAAGGACTTCAGACAGAGTCCCCCCTTTCCAGGCTCAGCTGGGTTCTGGGCCCCTGTCTCTTCAGTAGACGAATCCCAGAGACTTGGGACTCTGCTTCCACCAGCCAAGTAGCCTTTTTTGGACAAAGGACTGGGAAGCAGGGGGCTGCTCAGGTGCCCCTAGAGGTGCTGGGAGAGCGTGCCCAGACCACAGATGACAGAATCTGGAGGAAATCCATCAGAGAGTGACTTTCTGGGATTAAGCGTGGAGCCCTGGCATCTGGGGTTCCTTGAAGCAGCAGGACCAACACTGAACAAGCACAGAGCTTGGTGCCCACTGCCCGGAGGGCGGCCTGGGGCTGGGCTGCCGCTGGAAGCTGCCCCATAGAACCCAGGGCTGGGCCGTCTCTACCGTCCTGCCATCCCAGGACCTGAGGCAGAAAGTGGTGGCCTCACCCTGCTCTGTTTACACTGAAGAGGGCATTTGGTTCTGATGAATCTATGCATCTGAAAGAAGACAACTAGACTCTGAAGGGGCCCAGATGCCCACCCCACCCCCCATCCAGGAACCATGAAGGGCCAGGTAGTCTGGACGCAGTCTCAGGGCTGTCGGAAGAGCCGGGCGGCCACTCTGCAGCCCCACGGAGTGGGCAGGGTGAGGCCCCAGGTCCCGTGTGAGGGTATGGAGAGCAACCAAGCATTGTCCTGCCCCCACAGGGCCAGGTCTGATCGGGGTCTGGGCCAGGGGTCCTGTGCCAGGTGAACCCTGGCCACCAGACTGAGTCCCCCATCCTGCCTCTCATCTCTGGTTTGATGCAGCAAGAAGGGTTTCTGGCTAGAAGAACCCCAAAGCTGGCAAGAGTCTTTAAGGCAACAAAGATGACAGGAACTGATTATGGGAGGTGAAGGCAAAGAAGAAACACAGCTGGCAATTCTCAAGACCACTGCAGAGACCANTTTTTTCTGTCTCAATTATCTGACCTGTAAAATAAGAAGAGTATAGTACCTACATCAATGACTGTTGCATGTTTGACTAAATGCTGACAATCATGCCTGAATCATTTTAAACACTTGATAGATCGTAAATACATATATTTCTTTAGTCAATTAAAATACATAAAGTGCAGAAGATGGTGTGAGGCAGGGGTGCTAGGAAAGCAATTGAAACAAAATCAAATACGTTTTCTTAAATGCTGTCCAATAACAAGTCACGAACCTTCTATACCCAACCTAATCCAAATTAATTTGAAAACTTTTTCTAAGTGGCATCTTGTATACTAAAGGTTAATTGCAGGCAAAGTATTGTTTTCTTTCCTATCTATTATTTTTATGTGTGCAAGTATTACTGAAAGTATGGAACATCCTTCTCTGGTCTCTGAGAAACACAATGAGCTACAGAACCTGTGTCTAAAATAGCTGGTAAACTGATGTGACATTGGGAAGCACCACAGAGAACATTCACTTGAAGCCTGGACATAAAAGGACATGCATAATTGCAAAATATAATTCTATAAATTATGTTTTTTCTGTTTATTAGTATTTTCATAATAATAATATTATTATTGAGGCCACCCAAGATGGGTGGGTCATGGTGGAGAGGTCTGACAGAATGTGGTCCACTGGAGAAGAGAATGGTAAACCACTTCAGTATTCTTGCCTTGAGAACCCCATGAACAGTGTGAAAAAACAAAATGATAGGATATTGAAAGAGGAATTCCCCAGGTCAGTAGGTGCCCAATATGCTACTGGAGATCAGTGGAGAAATAACTCNGGCACATCCCTTCTGAGTATTCTTGTTCCCTCGTTCTGATCATAGGAAGACATCAGGCCCACCTAAATTGAAGGACAATGTACAAAAAGCTGACCAATCCTCTTCAAAACAGTTAAGATTCCAAAAGACACACATACGCCAATGTTCGTAGCAGTACTACTCACAATGGCCAAGATATGAAACAACTCCACTGACAGGTGAATGGATAAAGAAGATGTGGTATACATACTAGGGTACAAAATAAGTCTCGAAAATTTAAGAATATAGACATTATCTGACATCTTTTCTGACCACAACAGCATGAAACTAGAAATCAAACACGGGGTGGGGGAAGAGAAAAAACAATTACACGGAGACTAAAGAACATACCACAATAGGTCAACAATGAAATCAAAGAGAAAATAAAAATACCTTGAGAAAAATGACAGTGAAAACACAACCATAGAGCATCTATCAGAAGCTTATGGAAGTTCTTCTTAGTGGGAAGTTCATAGCAAAGCAGGCCTTTGTCAAAAAACAAGAAAAATTTCAAATNTCAAAGAGAAAATAAAAATACCTTGAGAAAAATGACAGTGAAAACACAACCATAGAGCATCTATCAGAAGCTTATGGAAGTTCTTCTTAGTGGGAAGTTCATAGCAAAGCAGGCCTTCGTCAAAAAACAAGAAAAATTTCAAATAAACAACCTAACTTACCACTTAAAAGAATTAAAAAAGGAAGTACAAACAAAAAGTCAGTAGAAGGAAGAAAATAAAGCCCAGAGAGAAATAGATTAAAAAACGACAGGAAAAAATCCATAAAACCAAGAGCTGGTTTTTTGAAAGGATAAACAAGATTGACAAACCTCTGGCCAGGCTCACAAAGAAAAGACAGAGAGCTCGAATAAAGATAAGAAGTGAAAAAGGAGAAATCTCAACCAATCCTACAGAAATACATAAAACCATAGGGAATATTGTGAATAATTTATATGTCAACAAATTTGACAACCTAGAAGAAATGGATAAGTTTCTAGAAACATACAGTCCACCAAAATTGAATCAAGAAGAAATAGATAATTTGAACAGACTGATCACTAGAAGTGAAATAGAATGAGTAATTTGAAAGCTCCCCACAAACAAAAGTCCAGGACCATATGGCATCACAGGTGAGTTCCATGAAATAAAGAAGTGATACCAATCCTTTTCAAAGAACTGAAGATGAGGGAATACACCCAAAGACATTCTATGAAACCATCACCCTAATTCCAAAACTAGACAAGACTTCACTAAAAAATTGTATCTTTGATGAATAAGATGCAAAAATTCTCAACAATAGCCAGCTAAACCAGCAACACATTAAAAAGATCATACACCATGACCAAGTGGGATTCATCCCAAGTTCATCAAGGATGGTTCAACATATGCGAATCCATGTGCTGAGCTAGCGAAACAAAAGACAAAAACCACATGACATCTCAATAGATGCAGAAAAAGCACTTGACATAATTCAACACCAATTCATGATAAAAACACTTACCAAAGTGAGTATAGACAGAACATCTCTAAATCATAAAAACTACTTATGAAAAACCCACAACCAATACAGTACTTTATAGTGAGAAGCTGAAAGCCTTCTTGTTAAAATCTGAAACAAGTCAAGGATGCCCACTTTCACCTCTTCTATTCGACATAAAATCTGAGGTCCTAGTCACAGCAATCAGACAAAGAGGAAAAAAAAAGAAATAAAAGGTATCCAAATTAGAAGAGAAGAGGTAAAACTGTCATTGTATGCAGATGATATAATATCATATAGAGAAAACCCCAAAGATCCTCACACACAAACTGTCAGAACTGATAAATTTAGAAAGGTAGCAGGATACAAGACTGACATACAGAAATTGGCTGCATTTCTTTACACCAACAATGACATATCAGAAATGGAATTTAAAAATCAATACCTTTCAAAATCTAACTCTAAACAATAAAACACTTAGGAACAAACCAGACCAAGGAGGTGAAAGTCTTATATGTTGAGAACTATAAAACATTAATAAACTGAAGATGATTCAAAGAAATAGAAAGGTATCCCATGTTCTCAAATTGGAAGAAGACAGTTAAAATTATATTACCTAAAGCAATTTACAGATTTAATGTGAATCCTATCAGATTACCCATGACATATTTGTTCTATTCATGAAGTATGTGTGGTCAGTCATGTCCCACTCTTTGCAATCCCATGAGCTGTAGCTGGCCAGGCTCCTCTGTTCATGGAATTTTCTGGACAGGAATACTGGAGTGGGTTACTATTTCCTTCTTCAGGGGATCTTCCCCACCAAGGGACTGAACTCACATCTCCTACACTGCAGGTGTGTTCTTGACTGCTGAGCCACTGGGGAAGCCCTCTACTCACGGAACTAGAACAGATAACTCTAAAATTCATCACTTCAGTTGCTCAGTTGTGTGTGACTCTGCAACCCCATGAACCGCAGCACGTCAGGCCTCCCTGTCCATCACCAGCCCCCAGAGTCCACCCAAACCCACGTCCATTGTGTTGGTGATGCCATCCAACCATCTCATCCTCTGCTGTCCCCTTCTCCTCCTGCCCTCAATCTTTCCCAGGATCAGGGTCTTTTCAAATCAGTCAGCTCTCTGCATCAGGTAGCCAAAGTATTGGAGTGTCAGCTTCAACATCAGTCCCTCCAATGAACAGCCAGGACTGATCTCCTTTAGGATGGACTGGTTGGATCTCCAAGGGACTCTCAAGAGTCTTCTCCAACACCACAGTTCAAAAGCATCAATTCTTCTGTGCTCAGCTTTCTTTATAGTCCAGTTCTCACATCCATACATGACTACTGGAAAAAGCATAGCCTTGACTAGATGGACCTTTGTTGGCAAAGTAATATCTCTGCTTTTTAACATGCTGTCTAGGTTGGTCATGACTTTCCTTCCAAGGAGCAAGTGTCTTTTAATTTCATGGCTGCAATCACCATCTGCAGTGATTTTGGAGCCTAGAAAAATAAAGTCTGACACTCTTTCCACTGTTTCCCCATCTATCTGCCATGAAGTGATGGGACCAGATGCCATGATCTTAGTTTTCTGAACGTTGAGCTTTAAGCCAACTTTTTCACTCTCCTCTTTCACTTTCATCATATGGGACCATAAAAGACCCAGAATTACTAAATCAATCCTGAGAAAATAAGAGCAAATCATGAGGCAGGTAATAATTCAAAGCCACAGTAACCAAACAGCATAATACTGGTACAAAACAGATATATATATGGATCAATGGAACAGAGAACCCAGAAATAAAGCAACAAACGTGTGGTCAATTAACCTTCAACAAAGGAGGCAAGAATATACATTGGGAAAAAGACAGTCTCTTCAGCAAGTGGTGTTAGAAAAGTTGGACAGCCACAAATACATCAATGAAGTTAAAACACACCTTCGCACCATACACAAAAGTAAACTCAAAATGGCTTAAAAACTTAAACATAAGATGTGGCATGATAAAACTCCTAGAGGAGAGCATAGGTAAAACATTCTCTGACATAAATCGTACCCATGTTTTCTTAGGTCAGTCTCCCAAGGCAAAAGAAATAAAAGCAAAAATAAACAAATGGGACCTAATCAAACTTGCAAGCTTTTATACAGCAAAAGAAACCATAAACAAAAAGACAAGCTACAGACTGGTAGAAAATATCTGCAAATGATGTGACTAACAAGGGCTTAACTTCTAAAATATACAAATAGCTCATACAACTTAACGACAACAAAAACAACCCCATTAAAAAATGGGCTGATGCTGCTAAGTCGCTTCAGTCGTGTCCCACTCTGTGCGACCCCATAGACAAAAGCCCACCAGGCTCCCCTGTCCCTGGGATTCTCCAGGCAAGAACACTGGAGTGGGTTGTTATTTCCTTCTCCAATGCATGAAAGTGAAAAGTCAAAGTGAAGTCGCTCAGTCGTGTCTAACTCTTCGCGACCCCATGGACTGCAGACCACCAGGCTCCTCCATCCATGGGATTTTCCAGACAAGAGTACTGGAGTGGGGCGCCATTGCCTTCTCCAAAAAATGGGCAGAAAAGCTAAATAGACATTTCTCCAAAGAAGACATACAAATGGTCAATAGGCACATGAAAAGATGCCTAACACCTCTAATCATTAGAGAAATGCAAGTCAAAACTACAATGAGGTATTACCTCACTCTGGTTAGAATGGTTATCATTAAAAAGTCTACAAATAACAAATGCTGGCGAGGATGTGGAGAAAAGGGAACCTTCCTGCACTGTTGGTGGGAATGTAAACTGGTACAGCCACTATGAAAAATAGTATGGAGTTTCCTCAGAAAACTAGAGTTACCATATGATCAGCAATCCTACTCCTGTGTGCATATCCAGACAAAACTATAATTCAAAAAGATAAACACACTGCTATGTCATAGTAGCACTAGTTAGAATAGCCAAAATATAGAAACAACCTAGATGTCCATTCACAGATGAATGGATTAAGAAGATGTGGTACAAATATACGATGGAATATTACTCAGCATGAAAATAATGAAATAATGCCATTGACAGCAACATGGATGGACCAGGAGATTATCAGACTAGCGAAATCAGAAAGAGACAGATACCATATAACGTCACTTATATGTGGAATCTGAAATATGGCACAATTGAACCTGTTTATGAAACAGACTCACAGAGAGAACAGGCTTGTGGCCAAAAAGGAGGAGGCTGGGGAATGCATGGAATGGAAAGTTGGGGTTAGCAGCTGTAAACCTTTATATACAGAATGGATAGATAAATAACGAAGTCCTACTGTATACCACAGAGAATTATATTCAATATCCTCTGATAAACCATAATGGGAAAGAATAAAAAGGAATGTATATATGTTTAAAAAAGAGAAGAGACAAAGACAGAATGGAATATTACCAGGCATTAAAAAGAATGAAATAATACCATTTTTTGGCAGCATGGATGGACCGAGAGATCTGTCATACTAAGTGAAGTTATAAAGAAAGAGGCAAGTGCCATAATGACATCACTTATATGTGGAAATCTAAAAAATAGTATAAATGAACTTATTTACAAAACAGAAACAGATTCACAGACAGAAAACAAAGTTATGATTACCGAAGGGGAGAGGGATAAATTGGGAGCATGGGATTAACAGATGCGTACTCCTATATAAACAGGGATTTACTGCATAGCACAGGGAACTAGATCAATATCTTGTAATAAAGTATAATGGAAAATAGTTGAAAAAAGAATACACACACACACGTATATATAACCGAATGACTTCGCTGTATTCCTGAAATTAACACAATCAACTGTACTTCAGTGAAAAAGGAAACTGTTAAGATCACAAAAGACAAAGAAAGGATGAGGAACTGGTAACTGAGATTAGAGGAGAATTTGGAGACATGATCATGAAATGCAATATGGGATCCTAGAGAGGATACTGGAACAGAAAAAGGAAACATGAATGAAATCCAATACGAACTGTGGTTGAATTAATAGTATGGCGCCAGTGTCAATTCCTTAGTTTTGATCATTGTACCATGGTGATGCCAGTTGTTATTATTAGCAGAAGCTGGGTGAAGGGTATATGGAAACTCTCCACTACTTTGGCAGCCCTTCTGAAAGTCTCAAATTATTTCAAAATAGAAAGTTTTCATAGAAGATACTATTATGGATGAGGGAGAAGTCTATGTCATTTTTCTGTTCTACCCAAACAAATGCTTCAGTGAAACATGACTGGCCACTGTTCATGCTGATAACCAGTACGGTGAGTGTGTAGATCTATGTAGGTGAGAGATGTGACCTCAAATATCTGGGTTCTTTGATTACCTCTTTCTCACCTCAAAGACCTTGATGGCTCCAGAAATGACTATTTTTCAGTGTGATTGGCTTGAGGGAAGATTATTGGCGGGTGGTGGGGAGGGGGGCTGGTTTTCCTTCTATTCTGACGTTCCCTCAACCGGTGCAACTCCTGACTTCCCTAGACCTCAAATTCCTTTTCCCCAAAGGAGGCAGAGTGACATGTCTGACCCGTTAACTTAGGAAGAATAAACTGGGCACATGTTGCTTATCCTTTTCCTTGTCCCTCATAGCAAATAGGTGTTCTGCCCTACTCCCCAGGGCAAGAAACTTCCCTCCCTGGCTTTGTTTGACTGGGTAAACCAGCTAATTTGAAGAAGCTAATTTGGAAACCTGTTTGACTTTCACCCCAAAGCTAGTCCCTCCAACCTAGTCTTTCTCAGTAACAATGGTGATGATTTGGGCCTTCTCTGCCTAGTTCCTTTCTCAGTTTGCTCAGAACCTGGGTAAGAAAGAAGGCTGATAACCCTTGGGTGCCCTCTAAACCCCACCAGGTTCTATCTGACCCAGTTTACATAGTGTCCTAGAACTTAACTCTATAGTGATTCTCTGCAGGATGGGGAAGTACTTTCCAACTCATCTGCTGCTCCAAAAAGCCTCTGGACCTTGAGAATCAGAAATGAAAACCACTTAACATTGCTTTTGTTGAGTGAATCGAGCTGAATCGGGGCAGAAAAAGGACCTTGCATATTGTGTATCCCCTTCACCTCCACACACACATATTGATACGCAACTTTGGGGAGTCCCAGAGAGTGTGGGACTACGGTTCTACTATGACCTACTTGCTATAAGCATGCTTTCAAACCACATAAGTTATTTTCCTAATTTTCTCACTTTAGTCTCTGCCCCAGTGTAAAGCATGCATCTTCTCTTCTTTATGGACTATCATTCATGTATCTTTTCCTCTGCTCTCTTTGCTGGTACAGAGATGGAAATTCCTAGAGACAGCCTTTAATAGCCCATTACTTTTCACCCCATGTTATATAATTTAGTTTTAAAGTCGAACTTCAATGGCAAACTGCTTCTTGTGTGAATGCCCATCTGGGAGTAAGACTAATCTTCCCCTACTCGAAAAATAACCAACACTTACTGCACTGGAGTTATGATTACATTACAATAAATATTCCATGCAGGACTAGGAACAGCTCCTCAAAGAAAAATGCTTGGAAACGGGTAATTGGAATGAACTATATGCATTTTCAGTGAGTTTTGAAAGAAACTGGGAGAAAAAAGATCTTCGATTTGTTCTCAAGTATTTTTTTTTTCTTAAAGAACACCGTGCAAGAAATTTTGATAGTCTCTGCATTCTAATGGGGACATCTTGGGAAGAAGAGGCTCATCTATATGAACCTGTGCCTCGTTACTGCCATGATGGGCACCATTCATCAGACATAAAGGCAGGAGGAGACCTGGGAGGTAGACGCTTCCTGGACAGCTCTGTGTTCTGTGAATATTTTAAAATCCAAAGAAGCCACCCTCCACTGGAGCTGCAGATTACCACAGGAATCAAACAAGAATGTTAACAGTCCTTTTTTTAAAGGCCTAAAAAAAAGAGGAAGTGACAAAGTCTGCACAGCACATCCGTCCTGATGCCCGGCTGCCCTCCCATCCTGGGTTAGTTGGTGGAACCAGAAATTGAGGGGGCCCCAAAGCACCCCTCTGACCCCCAAGAGTAAAAGCAAACGTGTCTGTTTGAACAACAGCCACATCGTCAGGAAAACAGACATGAAACAAGATAACGCAAGGACTTTCTTTTTCCACATAACAGGGATGTGTTAACTTCATTATTCAGAAGCCTTTGATTTTGTTGTTGAGTTTAATTTTCAAGGCTGTTAACCACTGATGCCAACTTAATTATTGCACACAAATAGCCACCCATAATGCATGATGCCAATTGTTAGTTTTACTTGAGTCTCACATTAGATGTGGACTTCTCTGCTCATTTATAACTTTCTGAGCCAGGAAGGCTTCTGCAGACACTTGCTTTTCCTCAGTTGGTGCCTCTTGCCTGGGGGCTTGAGGGAACAGATCTTTACGACTCACTATCCCAGTGTCAACAGTGCCTTCAGTGATTTATGAAACCAGGCTCTTGCATTTTTAACCTTGAAGTCCTTCTGATTATTGTTCTCAAAGTGTAACATGAACGTCAAGGGGCCCAAAGATTAATAATCAGTTTTGTGCATACAGATTTACCCAAATTAGGAACAACAGAGTCCTTGAGGGCAAAATGGCTCTAGGTGCAATGATTCAAGAACATCGAAGCATTTCACCCAAGGCACCCTTGTATTTTTCCCATGAAACACCATTCTCTCCCGTGGAAATATCCTCACACTAAAATTTACACTCTTCTATCTCATCATTCAGTGAACCAAAATTCTGAACTGTCACACACAGCTTGAACAAAAAGTCAGGACATCATTTGCTAGCACATGTGCTCTCCTCCTTTTTCAAAATGTGACAGTTGGGGCCTTCCCCAGTGGTCCAGTAGTTAAGACGGTGCATCCGATGTAGGGGCCACAGGCTCGATCTGTGGCCTGGGAACTAAGATTCTGCATACAGCAAGGCACGGCCAGAAAAAAAAAATGTGACAGTGATTCATGAATGGAGGTCCTCTGATAATGCATTTCAATGTTTGTTTTAGGCAAAAGAGTAAGTAACGTTAAGGAGAGTGCCTTCAATGATTTATGAATCCAGGCTCTTGCATTCTTAACCTTGAAGTCCTTCTGATTATTGTTCTCAAGGGGCAACATTAACATCACGGGGCCCAGCGATTTCACGAATACAGATTTACCTCGGGGGCAGAAAGTCTCCGGTGGGGGGTGGGGCGCACTGGAAGCACTGTGTGAGTCTTTCCAATTTTGTGCAAGGATTCTTCAAAAAGTGATTTGGCAGACACTGACAGTTGTCTACGCCATAGTCACCCGCTGCTTTCTCCCTTTACAACAAATAACGGCCACAAGACAGCATTCAAATGAATGAAAGATGAAGAGAAGTATCTCCAGAGGAATGTGAAAAGAGAGGTTTTGCTTTCTTGGTAAAAGGAAAAGCTGAAGATAAAAGCTCCTTGGTGCTATCCCTTTCCTTTAATTGAATACAAGCAGCCACTTTGTGACCAAGAGTCAATTAGCCTATGGACAGAAAACCAACGCTTAGGAAAATGGAGAAAATCTTTGATGTCTTTGATGACATCACTGAGTTGTGGAAACAACCCCAGGACAGCCTACTCCTGGACAATCTTGTTAGGCAAACAATACCGACTTTTATGGGGCTTATGTCTCTGTTATCTGACATGGAAGACATTCTTAAGTGGCACAGAAAGTAAGGTCCAGGTGGAGGTAAGAACTAAAGGATCTGGCAACAGCAGTGGCTGATTAATGCTCTTTTGAAACTATGACCTATAGGCGAACAAGAGGAGTAGACCAAAATGCTTTCTCAGTGCATGAAGCTATTGCAGTCAGAACTTCCTCGAGCTTCAAGATAAGAATGGCATCCAGGTTTTATGACAATGAGATTAATGGTATTCAACAAACAGGGCAAGAACACAATTAGTTCTTAGAGCCAAGTTAAATAATTTAAGTGCAGGAGAGACCGCAGGAGAGCAAAAACATAGTCTTTTTTTCCTGCTTCCCTCTGTGGTTTAATTTTCTGAAATTAAATGGTTTAGAAGTACATCTCCCAGCTGGAAGTCTGGATTACCTCTGTCTTATGGGACATCTTCACATGTATTTTCAATTTGCATCTCCTGTGTGGGAGAGGCCTGGTGGGAACAGAGGTTTGTTGAGGGAATATGACTACGTGGGAGGATTGGTTTTCTTCCTAAGGGAGTTCATAACCAAGGTGGATCTTGATGTGCTGGAGTTCCACATAACTCATACCTCCAGCTGATGGGATTGGCTGGATGGTCACCTGTCCCCAACTGGCTTGACTACCAAGTTAGCTGAATGTTGTGGGAGTTGGGGTGTGTGATTTCCAGAAAACATTCTTATTCAAAGTGCGGCCAGATCAGACTTAAAAGCTGACACCCAAGAAAAACTGGGGTGCACTGCACTTCAGAGCTGTTTCTTATGTGCCATTAATGGGCATGTAGACCATTTCAAGCGTAACAAGAAAGCCAATAGTACACTCAACTTTGTTTCCTTCTTATGATAGAGATTTAAGCCCCCTCATTTTCAGTATAATACTTCTAAAATACCAATAGATAAATTATTTATTTTAGTTTGAAATTCGATTTTTCAAGCATACTTATTCAGCAAATATTTCTGGGGTGTCTACATAGCAGTGAGTGAGTGGAAGTGTCTGTGCATGAAAGCAGACAGGGAGAAGGTAGGGGGAGAAAGAGAGAGCGGCAGAGGGAAAGGAAGAGGTGGGTACTGTGCTTGGGAGCTCTGGGCGCAGGAATTAGCACCAGACATGGATGCTAGCGAATGAAGCTACAATCCAATTCTATTAGGAAAAGATACTCTAAAATCTGAAAGGATCCAGCGCCATGCAAATTGCTGGCTGGAGATTGTCAGAGCATCCCTCTGTCATCCTCCTGTCATCACCAACGTCAATACTAGAAGCGCAGGCACAGGTAGGCAGGGCCCCATTGGCTTGTACACACAGACCCAGGTTTTACAACAAAGTTGGTTTAGTCTCTCTGGCTCTTAATCTGCTCTTATGTAAAACACCTGCTTCTGACTTGCTTGCTTCTTTTTTCCCTTCCAACAGCCCGGGACAAGGTGAGAAGAATGATGTTCGGCCTTTATAAAGTCAGCCAGTGAACTCTTCCCTCTCTGGGTGCAGGCCCCACCCGCTCACAGCCTTTCCTTCTGAAGCCACAGAAATTCTCAAAAGAATCTCACAGTTGGCTTTGAAGCCAAGATCCATCTGGATGGCCTCGTGGGGTGGATAACTAGTCAACCTGCTTGCCTCTTGCTATTTCCGTATTGGTTTTCTGAAGTTATGGGAAACCCAAGTGGTTTGCTAGCTTTTACATAAGCGACAAAACAGTACAGGATACCCATCACCCAGCATCACTTTTAAGACACCTGCTCATACCGGTGCTCTTTGAAGCAGCCTCAGCGCAGGGCATGTGAAGCTGCTCTGCACATTCATATTCAGGGCAAGTACAGTGTGCGTGGACCACAGTGGGCTGAGGGCCACACCGGGCACCACATAGCCCGGCACTGTTTCTCCTAAGCATCTGCTCTCACCAACAAGTCCAAGAAATAGAAAAACATAAAAAGCTATTGTCCATGTCCACTGAGAAATGAAATGCACTGGACCAAGTATCACAACTTCCTTAAAATAATACAACACTTCATCATTTTCGCATCTGGATCCCTCTCCTGGTTTTTGTAAAGTCATAAAGATCACAATCAATGTCATGAACCATCACTGCTTTATTCTACTAAAGTATACTGTTGGGGGCGGGGGGAAGCCATTGCTTACAAATTCTTTATGGTTTCACCTTATTGAAAGCACTTAATTCAGTTCATCTACTGCACTGCTTCAGACTGTTGCAAGCAATCAGAACCTTGGAAGCCATTTATTAATAAGGGAACATGCAGTATAATTCTGGCTTGTGAAACAAGTTTCTGAATCACAATGTAGCCACGGCCCCAAATTTACCATGGATAGAAGGAATTAGGAACATGTATCATAATTATTTTGTTTACTGCAGCCTGACTCATCACAGATTTGATTGAAGATCCTATGTTATAGATATGGCCGTTTATAAAATGCCCGGGGGAGGAGGAAACACATTGTCCTCTACCAACAATTCTCTTAACCCCAAAAGACAACCCCTGTACCACTAGGCAAAGACGTATTCAGCTTAGTCTCAGAGGAGGAAATAACAGAAGAAACTTATACCTTCTAAAGGGGTCAACAGTTATGCCTACAGAAAGCTTTCATTAGTGATTTGGTAGGGGGGAAAAATGGATAGATTTGCACATGTTTACAAAGTATGCATGGTAGATGATAAAACCACACCAGAATTGCATCTCCGTAGCCAAAATCTCTCCCCAGAATGCTTCTCCCCATGCTCTACCCTTGGACCTTCTCAAGGAAAGAACAAGGAGCTGGACTGATCAAACTGTTTAGGCAGGCCCTCAGAAAATGAAACTTCTGTGCCCCGGTAACCTCTTCTTTGAAATTATAAATGAAGATCTCTTCTAGCTTAAGTGATGCAGGATGCATGAGGGCTGTGGTCTATGGAGAATGCCAGATGTTGGGATGGGCAGCTGAGATCACGGATAAGAGCTTCTAGTATCAGTGATAGCCCATCCAGATCCCTGAGGATTGTTGTGGCTAACAAACTAATTCAAGGCAAAAAGAGAAGAGGGTGGCAGAGAATGAGATGGCATCACCAACTCAACAGACATGAATCTGAGCAAACTCCAGGAGATAGTGAAGGACAGGGAAGGCCGGCATAGGGTCACAGAGAGTCGGACAAGGACACGACTGAGGACTGAACAACAACAGGGAAAAGTCAATTACCCCTTTAACAGATGGCAATGATGTGGAGGCAACGGATGGGGAGCCCAGTGCTGAGCACGGGACAGACTCTTGGAGATTACGAATTCCTTTGCCCTATGGCTTCCTGAGCCCGCTTGCTCTTAGCACAGGTTTTCAGTTCAACGTAGCAGTTTGGCTAATTAGCCCATGGAATTCCGAGTTCACAATCATGCCTTCTCCTACCCCATCTCACCCCACCTCATCCTATAGTTTAGAACTTGCCAAGCCCGAGTTTTCCTTTCGACCTCTGCAAAGCAAGAGGAAAACTGCACTTCAAAAGGGGGTGTGAAATGGATGCACCTAGAAAACATTTTTCTAAGTGAAAGAAGCAATCATAGAAAAACACAGATTGTGTGAATCCATTTATATGAAATGTTCAGGATAGGCAAATCAGAGAGACACAGTAGATTAGTAGTTCTCAGATTAGTGACAGCTAAAGGGTACAGGGTTTCTTTTGGGGGTGATGAAAATGTTCTGGAATTAGATATATATCTGGTATTATTTTCACAACTCTGCAAATATACTAAAAACAATCAATTTTACATGCTAAAAAAGGGGTCCCCAATCTCTGGGATCTAATGCCTGATGTTCTATGGTGGAGCTAATATAATAATAATAGAAATAAAGTGCACAATAAAAGTAATGCCCTGGAATCATCCTGAAACCACCCCCCCCACACCCTGGTCTGTAGAAAAGTTGTCTGCCACAAAATCGGTCCCTGATGCCAAAAAGGCTGGGGACTGCAGCTCTAAAAGGATGAATTTTATGATAAATTATATCTCAATAAAATTGTAATTAAAAATACAAAAAGAAAAACAAATGACATTAGAATGACTGAAAAAAAAAATCCCAGGGAAGGAAGGACTTGAATTTCAGTCCTGCCAGCAGTGTGGTCCTTTGCAAACTGCTGAATCTCTCTGCATCTGAGATCCACCAACCATCAAGTGAATATATTATCTCACTGTGGACCTTCCAGGCTAATTGTGAGGATCCTATTTTAAGGAGTTAAGAGTTAAATGCAAGGACTCCTTCAGTTCGAGAAAGTGTGTGTAAAGTCAGGTTATCTGGGCCAGCCTTCAGAGGCAGCTAGAGACAGTGAATGAAGCAACTCCTGGTGAGAATTCCTGCAGGTTTCCACCTTTAGAATTGGTACCTTAAGGTGACTAGACTGCCAGCATTCCTCACTGCCTTGCTCTATCTCATAAGAAGACGGGTGACTTGTTTCGACATATAACAGGGGAAGAAGCTAAGCCCCTGGGACGTGCAGTAACGAGTAACCTCTTCAAAGTTCCTGGGAAGCCTGGCACGTGGCTGTTCGCTGCTCCCTACCAGAGAGAGATCCCCTTTTCACGCAACAGCTGACAACAGGGGNATACAGGGTCAGCAGTTCTAACCCTTATCGAGATCAGGCTTTCTTTCTGCATATCTTTCCATATACAAAGATCTTAGATGATTTACATCATCTTCTGGCCAGGAGGCCTGATATCATTTATGAGTCTTTCTTCTGGTAAAGGTTAGTCAACCAGAAAACTTATTTTCTCTAAAGGTGATTTTTCTAAAGTCTGGCACCATTCTCCAAAAGCACTTGATAAAGTTGCATTCCTATAGGGCCAAGGTGTAGTGGGCTATAACAAAAAAAGAATTTATTAACTCAAGGTTTAATGTTGTTAACACCAAAACTACTACTTATTTTTTCTACATACCAACTATATCCACTAATATACTCCCAAGGACACAATGGGTAGGGCATATGGAAATTTGGCAGCAAGCATTGGCTCAACAATGAAATCCTTCACCAGTTCTATTCTAATAATTTCTAACTCCTCATAAGGCTCTACATTGTTAGAATGTTTTAAGCTTCCTGTGCCTCTCATGGTTGGTAGGCTGTAAACAATCACACATGTAGTTGTAAGTGTCCGGATAAACCTGTCAGACAAGTTAAAAAGCCATCTGAGGGGTTGGAATTGAAACACTCTTATCAAGCCCAGGAAACTTATTAACTAAAGCCCTAAGTTAACTTTTTCCAGAGAAGGGTAGTCGAAGATAGCCCCCTGTTAATGTCAGAAGAGTTTAGTGAGAGACATAAAATAGTAAGACAGACAGATCCTGGTTTTGGGGTAGACGCTCAAGCAGGTCCACGAGGTCCCCCAAGTCCTGATCCGCCTTGCCCATCAGGTCTCTTCTGCATGACCCTTTCATGGATGGGTCTCCTGTGCTTGCTCCCGGCAGTCATCTCTTAAAATTTGCCTCTACCAATGGAATAGGTATAGGCATCAAGTGAATTCCATGTACAGAATAGCTCAGTTATAATGCTAAGCCATCTAAACTCCAAGTTCCTTTGGTCAACTAAAAGGATATCTTGAAGATTATATGTATCTCCAAATAACATCCAACTTACTTGTTTGGATGGCATATAATCCATGGGTTATGCTTCTCTCTTAATTCCTTTCTATACTCTACCTTGATGGACTGAAAAATTCCCTGGAACCTAATCTGTATATATATTCCTTCCAAGTTCTCTGGTTTAGGTCTTCAAGTCTCCACTAACAGTTACTCTCTACAGATTTATCTAAACTGTGAAGTATGCTCTTATAAGTAAGAGAATCTGATTCTCCTTTGACTAGGTGGTGGCAAACTCCTTCCTCCCTTCCCTTCAGTGGGACTTACCTCATTGAGTCCCACATGCCTCTGGGCACTGAGATCGTGGTTCCAACAGAGACTTTAGAACAACTAAAAGATAAGAGGTGTTAACATTTATTGAGCTCTTAGTATATGTCAAATACTGGACTGAGGACTTTACATACTTTACCACTTGGCATGCAGATGAGGATAGCTCCATGATACAAGGCCTATCTAATGATCTCCCTTTGCTGCTAAATAATAGAATGTAGCATAGATGAAGGAATTTTCAGATAAAATTAAGGTCCCAAATCAGTTGACTTTAACCAAAAGGAAGATTATCCTGGATATGCTCAACTTAATCAGGCAAAAGGCCTTAAAGAGAGACTCAGCCCTTCAGAAATAATTTTCCCTCCTGCTGACTTACAGAAGTAAGCTATCACGTTGAAGGAAGGCCTATGGAAAAGATAGTGTAGCCAGGAACTGTGAACAGTCCTAAAATCACAAGAAAATTAATTCTGTCAGTATATATAAGCTAAGAGCAGGTTTTCTAGTTGAAACTCTAGATGAAAATACAGCTCAGTCAACATCTGGAGTGCTGCCTTATAAAATCTCAAATACAGCACCCAGCTAAGTCATGCCAGACTCCTGACAGAAACTGGGATATATCTCTGTTTTGAGATAATAAGTTTGTGGTAATTCATTATAAAATAATACAAAAATAATACAGATTTTGATGCCTATAACTGGTACATAAAACTTGGAAAATAGCTTTGAAATCAGTCAAGCGAGCAGAGACTAGAACTTTGAAAGAAAGCCTATATGTTTTCAACAGTCTGTTGGTAGAAATCTAATCTTTAAGTATGCCACAGTGAGAGTTCAGAAGAAATTGAGGAATATGTTATTAGAAACAGAAAGAGGAAGATTCTTGTCACAAAGTGATTTAAAAAAAAAAACTTAGCAAAATTATATCCTGGAGTTATGTTCAAGAAAATACTTAAAAGCTGGTTTTATATTCAGGGAGGCTTCCAAGTAAAGGGTTAAAAGTGACTCGAATTCTTTTTTATATTTATGATAATATGTGAGAGGAGAATGATAAACTGAGGAAAGAACTGTTAAACAAAAAGAAATCAAGACCTGACAATTTTGAAATTTCTTACCATCTGTAAGTATTAAGAG
Source organism: Neotragus pygmaeus (assembly GCA_006410875.1). NCBI lineage: Eukaryota > Metazoa > Chordata > Mammalia > Artiodactyla > Bovidae > Neotragus > Neotragus pygmaeus. Next base: position 479,700 of record SJYV01004701.1, read on the forward strand.
ATTCGCAGTCTTCATCTGTTTAGTATGATTGTACAACTTTTCCCTAAAGCTTCAGAAAGATTAAAAGGTGAAGGAATCAGGCACAAAAATAGGCCTTCCTATAGTTTTAAGGATAAAGATTCCCTTTAAAACTAGAAATCAAACTACAATATGACCCAAAAATCCTACTATTGGGCTGTATATACTCTGAGAAAACTGTAACTGAAAGTACATCCATACCCCCAATGTTTACTGCACAACTATTTATAATTGCTAGGACATGGAAGCAAACTAGATGTCTAATGACAGATGAATGGATAGAGAAGCTGTGGTGTATATATACAACAGAATATTACTCAGCCATAAAAAGGAATGCATTTGAGCCAGTTCTAATGTGGTGGATGAACTTAGAGCCTATTACACAGAGTGACGTAAGTCAGAAAGATAAAAACAAATATGGCATATTAACACATTTATATGGAATCTAGAAAAAGTAGTTATGAACCTATTTGCAGGGCAGCAATGGAAACAATCCTAAAAGATGATGCTGTGAAAGTGCTGCACTCAATATGTGAGCAAATTTGGAAAACCCAGCAGTGGCCACAGGACTGGAAAAGGTCAGTTTACATCCCAATCCCAAAGAAAGGTAATGCCAAAGAATGCTCAAACTACCACATAATTGTACTCATCTCACCTGCTAGCAAGGTAATGCTCAAAATTCTCCAAGCTAGGCTTCAACAGTACATGAACCATGAATTTCTAGATGTTCAAGCTTGTTTTAGAAAAGGCAGAGGGACCAGAGATCAAATCACCAAAATGATCCACTGGATCATCAATAAAACCAAGACAGTTCCAGAAAAAAACATCTACTTCTGCTTACTGACTATGCCAAAGCCTTTGACTGTGTAAATGACAACAAACTGTGGAAAATTCTGAAAAAGATGGGAATACCAGACCACCTGACCTGCCTCTTGAGAAACCTATATGCAGGTCAGGAAGCAACAGTTAGAAGCGGACATTGACAATGGACTGGGTCAAAATTGGCAAAGGAGTACATCAAGGGTGTATATTGTCACCCTGCTTCTTTAACTTATATGCAGAGTACATCATGTGAAATGACAGGCTGGATGAAGCACTAGCTGGAATCAAGATTGCCGGGAGAAATATCATAACCTCAAATATGCATACAACACCATCCTTATGGCAGAAAGCAAAGAAGAACTAAAGACCATCTTGATGAAAGTGAAAGAAGAGAGTAAAAAACTTGGCTTAAAACTCAACACTCAGAAAGCTAACATCATGGCATCTGGTCTTATCACTTCATGGCAAATAGATGGGGAAACAGTGACAGACTTTTATTTTCAGGGGCTCCAAAATCACCGCAGATGGTGACTGCAGCCATGAAATAAAAAGATGCTCATTCCTTGGAAGAGAAGTTATGACCAATCTAGACAGCATATTAAAAAGCATTACTTTGCCAACAAAGGTCTGTCTAGACAAGGCTATGGTTTTTCCAGTGGTCATGTATGGATGTGAGAATTGGACTATAAAGAAAGCTGAGCGCCAAAGAATTGATGCTTTTGAACTGTGGTGATGGAGAAGACTCTTGAGAGTTCCTTGGACTGTAAGGAGATCCAATTAGTCCATCCTAAAGGAGATCAGTCCTGGGTGTTCATTGGAAGGACTGATGCTGAAGCTGAAACTCCAATACTTTGGCCACCTGATGTGGAGAGCTGACTCATTTGAAAAGACCCTGATGCTAGGGAAGATTGAGGGCAGAAGGGGACGACACAGGATAAGATGGTTGGATGGCATCACCGACTCAATGGACACAGGATTGGGTGGACTCTGGGAGTTGGTAATGGACAGGGAGGCCTGGCGTGCTGCAGTTCATGGAGTCGCAGAGTCAGACACGACTGAGCAACTGAACTGAACTGAAGAGTATTTCTTTGTGATATGTCTATGGCAGTGGTAGTCAGCTAGAGATGATCTTGCCTCCAAGGGCCTATTCAGCAATGTCTGGAAATATTTTTCACTGTCAGGACTGGGAGTTTGTGCTTCTGGAATCTAACAGATAAGGCCAGGATGCAGCTAAATGCTTTACAATGTATAGGACAGGCCCCCACAAGTAACTAATTAACTAACCCAAAACGCCAATAGTACTGAGGTTAAGAAACACTGGTCTATAGCAAGGTTCAGGCAAAAAGGCAATGCTTAAGACAAAATATCTGTCACTGACAAACGTACAATCTACTTAGGTGGGATAAGACAAAAAATAAAAATGATCTCATTCTATAATACATAAATGCTACTTATAAGACCTTTACTATGTGTGCCTGAATTGTATCAGGCTGTACAGAATGAAAAAGATAAAAAAGAGCCCATTGTTGGGCTATTTATCAGAGAAACCTTCGTTTTAGTAGCGGGGTAGATGTACGTTGAATCTTGAAAAATTTGAATGGACTGACAGGGATAATTTAGGTGGAGGGAAGGAGGGAGGCAGAAGTCTAGAGAGGAGAAAGGGTAGTATTTTAAAATAACCAGCTTGGCTACAGCAGGGTTTTTGTGGCAGGGTAACCTTAAGGAAACAATTATTTCATCTGGTGTGTGTGATCACGTGGTGGATGGAGTCCTGGCTTTGTGATGTCTCAGCTGAGTGTGTGAACTATAAAACTGTCATAGCCCTTAACTTACGGTTGTCAAAATTAGGCCTGCCACATGGTAGTGCTCAAGCGATGGTCAGCTCCTAAAGCAAACGTTGAGGAAGACTGAACTGTACCGAAATACTAGAAGAGTCATTGGACTTTAGTGCCTAAGGGGAGGACAGGACAAAAATAATGCTTTAGATTAATCTGAATCTAGGTAGGTGGTATCTAAGTGGTCACCACACTATTCTTTTGACTTTTCTGAATAGCTAACAGTTTTCTATGCACAAGTCTCTACTTTTACACTTTATCTTTGGTTTCTGTTGCAAGAATTTAGGCTCAATTGAAAACAGGTCCCCTGTTTGTTTGCTCGTCACCATATCCTCAGAACAGAGGAGTCTGTGGGTTACCATCCATGGGGTGGTAGAGTTGGATATGACCTAGAGATCAAACAAAAACAGATATCCTCAGAATAGTACCTGGCACACAGTAGGTGATCAGTAAACTTTTTTCCAAGTCCAGCCACAAAGTTAAAAGGGCCAGGACTACAGTGGTGGCAGTTTGGGTGGGATATTGGCAAAGATTTCCAAAAGTGATATTGATAAAATTTTGGTGATTTGAGGATAGAATAGCTTTGAAAATGTAAAGGTGATGGGAGATGGATGAAATCATTTGCAGTTAAGTTAGAAAAGATATAGATCTGAGGAAAAATGAATTGTATGTTGGATCCATGACATTATGGGCAGTAGGCCAGTGATGTGCAGAACTGAAACTTAAAAATTTTAGAGTAATTTATCTAGAGGAGATTGCTGAGGCTAGCAAAGTAGATGAGGTTTCTCAAGAAAGATGAAGGGTCTATTCTCCCAACATTATTGAGAGCAAAAACGGAAACAATGATCTTTTTTGTACAGTAAGTAGTGTCTTTTCAAAGTCAAGTAACAGATTGTTATTGAGGGACTGCAGTGGAATCACAAACCAGATACTCAAAAGCTTTGTTTGGACTTTCAAAAATCTGGGCTATTTTAAATTTACATGAGGTCATCGTCAATATTTAACAATCAAAAGCTACATACAAAATTCTTATTCTCTTCAAAACCAGGGAGATGTGTCAAACTTTGGTCTTCTTTTCCACTGGCACACTGGAGCTAAGCGTCTGCTGTGCCTTTAAATGACTCGTTTTCCACATTTGATTGTGACCCACCTGGCCCCTGTTCAGTTCAGTTGCTCAGTGGTGTCCGACTTCCCGACCCCATGAAATCGCAGCACGCCAGGCCTCCCTGTCCATCACCATCTCCCGGAGTTCACTCAGACTCACGTTCATCGAGTCCGTGATGCCATCCAGCCATCTCATCCTCTGTCGTCCCCTTCTCCTCCTGCCCCCAATCCCTCCCTGCATCAGAGTCTTTTCCAGTGAGTCAACTCTTCGCAGGAGGTGGCCAAAGTACTGGAGTTTCAGCTTTAGCATCATTCCTTCCAAAGAAATCCCAGGGCTGATCTCCTTCAGAATGGACTGGTTGTAGGTACTTGATTTTGCAGTTCCTGGTCAACTGCTACTATGTCAGCTTTAGTGACAATAACAATACAAATAGTACAATGAGCACTTAGTTCCAGGTCCTATTCTACCTATGCCACAGAGATCATTCACTATTTGAGGGAGTTACTATTATGAATCCATTTGAGAGAGGAGAAAACTGGGACACAGAGGTTAAAGGATTTGTCTGAAAGTCAACAACCAGCAAGTGGCAGAAGTGAAATAAAAGTCAGATTTAAATTTGCCAGAGTACTTAATTTAAATGCTAATAGATTACTCTTTATGAACCGGAATCTTTCCTAAAGCAAGCCTGTGCTCTTCTGTATATACACGACAGACATGCACACCCTACATGACTTTGGGCAGCTATTCTTTCTTCTTCTACCTGTGTAAAGCTGGCCAAAGGTGACCCAAGTTTCATTTCACACCACAAAGCGTGGTAAGGAGGGCAAGCCATAGTGGTAGAGAGATGTCCTCACGTTTATCTCTAGAAAACACGCAATGCACAGGTAGGACCATCTTCAAGGAATCATGTTCTAAATGGAGATACGCGATGTACTCGAAAGTTTTAAAGGACATTTAAACAGAACCATGAGGGTGGGTATAAAGAGAAGTTGTAGAGCATATCCAGAGACAAAAGGCTGGGGAAGGGGACACAAGAGATGAGAATGAGGAGAGCCGGGAAAACCACCTGGAAGTATCTCAGTGAATCGACAGTGGTTTCCTAAAGGTCTCACAGGCACTCTGGGTTCTCTCCTGAAATATCAGCCGACATTAAAGTTTGCCCGACTTAAGAAACATCAGTGAAATAAACATGGAACAGAATGAAAGAATCTGAAAGATGAGAAAGGACATCTGATGATTACACTGGAAAAAGTGAGAAAAGGATTAGGGAAAAAAATCAGGATTCTAAAAGATCTTGGTGCATGAAAGCATACAATTATAAGGTAGACATGAATTAGGAAAAAAAAATACATCAGTTGAGTAAAAATGACAAAGCGACAATGGCATAAACAAAGTATTAAAATCAAGAACAAAAAATTCACTCATTAAAAAAAAAAAAATCACTTGTAATTACCCAGAGATAACCAAAACTTTCCCCGCTGTTTCTGACAACATGTTTGGGAAATGTGAAATCAGGGGTATTAGAAACTGGTTGCTTAAAGTAAAAGAATATATACATCTGGGAAAGAGGTACTACAGCAGAAGAAAAGTGACAGAGAATTACTCTTTGTCCCACTTTGACTCTAGAAAAATCCATTAATTTTCTGTGTGGCTATTCTAACACAACCCCCCCCTCCTCTTTTTTACTGCTTCCCTAGAGGCTCAGGTGGTAAATAATTCATCTGCAAAGTGGGAGACCTCGTTTGATCCCTGGGTTGGGAAGATTCCCCTGGAGGGTATGCATCCCACTCCGGCATTCTTGACCAGAGAATCCCGAGAGAGAGGAGCCTGGCAGACTACAGTCCCATGGGGTCGCAGAATCAGACACAACTGAGCAACTAAGGACACACATTACAGTGATATAATAGAGCAATCACGAGTCAATCAGTGGACCTTAATTTTTTTAGTCTCTGCTAGACGCTGGGGAAAAAGAAAACCAGTATTTGTTGAATATCCACTTTGTGCTATATATTACTATATAACTTTGACTGCTTTATTTAATTTAATCATGACTACAACTGTATAATGTGGGCACAATAAGCATTTTAAAGATGAATGTGAATGTTAGAGAGATGAAACAACCTGTCCAAGTCCACACAGCTGTTAGGTGGCAGAGCTGGTACTCAAACACTTCTTTCAAACTAAAATGAAGGTGATCTGGGTTAAAATCTGGTCTGCCACTTCCTAGCTTTCTGGCTCGAACCTAATTAACCTCTCTGGACCTCACTCTTCTCTTCTGTAATATGGGGAGACAAAACCAATTCTCAACAGGTTATTTTGTGAAAATTGGTTTATTCATTACCTCATCCATCAAATGATGAACTACAGATGAAAAACAAGGAAGTGAAGAAATGAGGCAGAGGGATAACATGATACCAAAGTCAGTAACTCTAATGTTGTGATAAAGTGAAGAGATTGCTAGGACAGCAGCATTAAAGCAGAGGAGCTGGATGGGCAGTGGTCAAAGTGTGATGCTTAAAGGAGAGATTTCAGAGGTTATATGGATTTTGAAGTCGACATGAAGGAGATGACCATGGGAGTGGGTGCCTAGGGACGTGAAAGGCAGTGATGGATGAGGAGAAGCAAGGAAGGAAGGAAAGGCAGGCATGGATGAGGAGAAGCAAGGAAGGAAGGAAAGGCAGGCATGGATGAGAAGCAAGGAAGCCGAGAAACTGAAAAACAGTGAGCAATGCATGTAAAATACCTGTACCGCAGCTGGTCCTTACAAAATACTAACTCTAAGAAATAAAAAATTAGGAATAACAAACAAATTTCTCATCTGCATATTAAAAAGGATCAAAGTGAGAAATCTGCCTCAGTGGCAGGCAGTAGATGAGAACAAATATCTGATGCTACAGAAATGCGTCCAGAAGTCAGATAGTGTATTCTTCACCTAGGCTCTTATTTACTATGTCCTGATATGACTCCCTTACTCTTAAAAACCCTGCTTGAAGGCAGTTAGGTGTTCCATTAATTGCTTTTGTAAGAGTAAATATTAATAAAATACTGAGGAGCAAAAAAAGCTGAACTAAGTAGAACAGGAAATGTTAACAAAAATTTCCATGCGATGTTCATTATAAATAAACATCTATGCCTCAGCAGTTCCTTCTGCCTCAGTTAAATGCCACCTTATGAGAGATCTTGTCCGACCTTCCTAGGGAGAATCATCACCCTCTGTCCCCCTCCATTATCACACTTTCTCCTTTTCCTTTTTCTTCATAGCATTTATTACCACTGGGTACACTTACATATCTTTATTCATTGTCTTTCACCGGTTCCTTTCCCAACCAAACTATCTAAGAGTTGAGACTTTGTTTTCTTCATGGTTTTAACTCTAATTCCTAGAATAGACTTGGCAACACAGAAGTTCAAAGAAGTTACAGAAAAAAAAAAAAAAATCTACTTTAAAAACTCTTTAACGTCTAAAGTACTCAATAAAAAGAATGGTTTCCCATTTTTACATTTAGAAATTATGAAATAATGCTGAGAAAATAAAATTTCTAGTACATTTTCCTTGTTAATACCTCTAAAGATGAATGTTAATTAGATAATAATTAGATAATAAAGTTAAAAGAATTAACTCATTTATTTCCCTTAGGGCTTACAGCCTGTATGTTCCTTAAATCTTATTTGCTGAGCTTCACAGTTCTGTGAAATGTACTACATCTGTGATGGTCTAATCACAGCTTACCACCTTCTAACCACCACAGTTAATTTTTCCAAACTGCCATATTCAACTAATACTTGGGGGACAGGGGGAGAAGAGGAAGAGAATACAGTATACCTTTACTGACATGGACTGTATTGTCCTTATGCTCAAGCTTTTTTTTAATATGTAATTTTATCTGTTGTGGCTGTGCGGGGTCTTGGGTGCTGCGCAGGCTCTTCTCTAGCCGTGGTGCATGGGCTGCTAACTGCAGTGGCTTCGAGCTCTGTGGAGCACGGGCTCTAGGCACGCAGGCTGCAGCAGCTGCAGTGCGTGGGCTCAGTCGTTGCCACTCTGGCTCCACATCACAGGCTCAGTAGTTGTGGGCTCCAGAATACAGGCTTAATTGCTCTGTGGCATGTGAGATCTTCCTGGACCAGGGACCAAACCCACCTTCTGCATTGGCAGGCGGATTCTTTACCACTGAGCCACCAGGGAAGCCCTGTACTCAAGATCTTAAATAAATCAGAGTATGCCCAGAAGCCAAACTTTAAAATGGCTTGATATTTTAAAATGGTTTAAGATTATTCTTGAATCTGGACACTGGCTAAAATGGATTTTATGTACTCTTAAGGTGAGCAAGTACAAATAGCTTATTTAGTAAATGCGCTTTAATGTCAGCCAATCTAAAATTTCAGAGGCAATATTTTATTTCAAAAGTAATAAATAATATGGTCACATAGTAACTGGTGAGAGTTACAAGGACAGCAACCCTTAAAATTCTTATAAAAAAACTAAAATTATTTCACAGTTGGTCTTGCCTATATTTCTCATGATTGCATGTTTTCCAGAAACCTATTAATCCTCATTAAAACTTAAATACATAGTAACTTACCAACAGCGATAGAACTTCAAGGCTGAGAAAAAAGCACTAATCACAAAGAATTTCAATTAAAAGTTAACCTAACAGTCCAGAAAGAAATGTTATCAATGAGAGAAGTCCTAATTATTAAATAAGATAGCTGTGTATCTGTTTAAAGAATAACATACACCTAGCTTCACTGAAACACTTCTGAAAAAAAAATTATACATACATATTTTGTTAAAAACATAAAATAAAACTTAAAATAATTCCTCTACTTTAAAAAAAGCAAGACTCCTAAGAAAAGTTTTTAGTATCTCATTAACAAAGCAAAAACCTTAAAAAGGTTCATCTATTTTGGTCTTCAGTTACAAATAAAAAGTCACTAACAATTCATTATAATAATCCTATAAACAATCAGAAACATTATCAGAAAAAAAATTGTTGATAAAAAAATCATCAATTCAATGAACATTTGATTGTTTTATTAACAAAATATAGGCAAGAATTATAACCCTCTCTGGTGAAACTTCTCAAATAATTTTTTGTAGAAGGCCTTGAGATGTATCAGTTAAAAAACATATTAAAATGAAAACATTTTTTAATGTACAAATACAAACCAGTACTTTATACAATAATTCTCTACAAAGTTTGTTGATCGATGTAAAAAATAATTTGTTTCAACCGAATATAAGGCATGTTCAGTTTCTGTGATTTTGCAGAATTATTTTTTTTGCTTTGTTGGAGACCTTTCTCTTCGTCGGTCCTGATTTTTCTTTGATTCTCCGGATTGTTCAGAGTATCGGCTAGATTTTTCCCATTGCCGCTCAGCACCGTTCTGATACCTATCTTCATCGCTTCTCGAACCTGAATGTTTTTTATGTTTTTCTCTTGACTTGGATCTATCCTTCCTTCTAAAATGCTCACTGTCCCTATTTCGATGTCTGTGCTCATTTTCAGAGAACGGGTTTCTTCTCTCCCTTTTCTTTTTGGGATCTCCATGAGTGTGCTCCAAATCCCTGCGTGCTTCTTGGTCTCTGTCAGGCATGGCCCTGCTGTAGCTGTTTCTCTCAGGAGGAACCCCTCTGTCTGAAGCGTATTTTGTTCCAGAGCCTCTTGAATCTCGCTCTCTGGGCTTCTCTGACCTCCTTTCTCTCTCAGTCCTTGTCTCCTGGGGCCGATGCTCTGGCCGCCTTTCTTCTTGTTTCCTATCATTCATTTCTTGTTTCCTGATCAATTTATCTACTTCTTTACTTCTGTGGTTCCCATGCCCCTTCTTTCTTACATTTTTAGCTGCATGTGTAAAATGAAATATAGTTAGTTAGCTTATATTTTAATCTTAATTTCACAACTGAAAAAAAAATCATATTTATTTATACATTATAGGTTTACTAATTCAGACAAACTAGATAAAGAGTCAAACTGACTGAACGCAAAATCTGGTGACAGAACAGTATACAAAAAATATAATCTTTAAGAATATACAATGTATTAGTTACTGAAGTAACTGCTTTGATCCTTAAAATAAACAAATGTTTTAAATAAGGTATATAGCAAATGTATAGTGACTAAAGTGGTACATTTCCACTTACAAATTTTATCCAAAACATAAATTTCAGACCATATATATTATGTCATATGAAACAGAATGTCAGAGATGATACATAATTAAAATACAATGATCCTACGTGCCAGCAACATCACTTCCTAAAAGGTGGGTTAAATGGGATGATGGGGTTTGTGTAAAAACAGGAATACATATTTTTCAAATACAAACCTCTGTCTACAAAAATAACAGTCCTGCTACCAGAGAAGTAGTAACTATGCAAAGAGAAGCTATGTTGGAATCTAATCATAGGCTTTATGAGAGCCACAAAGGCTTGATTGCTAAGAAAACTCTTCTAAGGCCTCGAAACTTTTCTTTTATCGGTTTGTCCACAAATGTAAATATTACTTAGAATGAAATATCTTACCCATTTTAAGCTATAAAACACACTTAACCACTTTGTGTTATCTGCTTTGGGTACATAATCAAAAGCACTGAGATGACCGCAATTTCTGTCAAAGTTGGAAAGTTGCCTATCTTTGTCCTACCTCCACTCAAATGTACCAGCATCTATTCCTCCTGCCAAATGCCAACCCATGGCAAACCCACGGGTCCTGGTTTGCCACAAAGGACCAGTTTCTCTAGTTCCTATCAAGCAGTCCAGCTGAACTACAGCTACCCAAGCAGAAACCATCTGGCTCTGCAGAATCAACACCTCTCTGACCCTTCTGTATCCCACCCTTGGTGCTTCCTGACACCAAAACCTGAGCCCGACAATAATATGCACTTTCCTCTCTCTTTGGTGTTTGCTTTACAATTTCCTAATTTGGTATAAGTTCATATTGCTTTTGTGCTATTTAATATGTTATTAATAAAACTGAAAGCTCTCTACTGAAATTGTATGATGAGGCAAATTAATTTTGAATCAGCAAGCTTCCTTACTGTAGCAGTTCATGCTGTGTTATCATCTGTTCTCAAAACAGATACCATGAAATAAATTCTTTAGAGGTGAATGGTAAATGAACAATGTTAATATATTTCAACTTAAGAATAAAACTTCCTGTGAGTAAATGGAGTCTTGCTCTAACAATTTAAATCACTGAGTCACCTAATTCTGGATGCCACATGGTATGTAAAACACTCTGAAGAGAAACAAGTGTGTAAAGACTAGCCTGACCAACCTACTAAAAAGGCTGTGAGGAAAAGTGCTGCCTCTCTGAAATACACACTTAAAAAACAAGAAATGACATGCATTTTGGGCAATCAGACTCTCTTTTACTTAAATTAAGATATTATGGTGAAAGAAGGCAGAGTTGGCCCTGGGGAAAACAACACAGACCTTTTTAGAAAATGGCATATTTGAAAAAATACTTTACTACAGCACTTCCTCTTCCAAGGAAGATGAAGATTGTGAAAGACTAGTAATGTTGCTGAAAACAACTAGAAATGCCTGATAAAAGCTTAACATCTGCTATTTAAAGGCACTAAAGATCTGAAAAAACTTGAGATGCTGGAAAGAAGTGCTCAAGAGAAAAACGATGGGAGTGTGTCACAAGAACACAGGAGTCAACTTGAAGGAACTTCTAATTGCCAAAGCTGAAATGATCTGAACAAGAAAATAAATGACAGCACTGGACTTTAACCCACAGAATAAGATAAATATCCATGAGTCTACACTGATATAGGTAACACTATTAATAAATAAATGCAGGGGGCACAACTCTTTCTTACAAGAGAAATTTCATTATTAAATGTAGAAAAAAAGAGACAAATAGAAAAACCACCATTTGGCAAACATTATAGTAACAAGTGTTGCAGATAAGATCCAAAGATGGGTGCAAAAACAGAAGACTGAAAGAGGAGAAGGAAGAGATCTGCATAGTACTGAATTATCGTCTTATAATCCTCTTGAGACTCCCTTGGACTGCAAGGAGATCCAACCAGTCCATCCTGAAGGAGATCAGCTGGGGGATTTCTTTGGAGGGAATGATGCTAAAGGTGAAACTCCAGTACTTTAGCCACCTCATGCGAAGAGTTGACTCATTGGAAAAGACTCTGCTGCTGGGAAGGATTGGGGGCAGGAGGAGAAGGGTACGACAGAGGATGAGATGGCTGGATGGCATCACTGACTTGATGGACGTGAGTCTGAGTGAACTCCGGGAGATGGTGATGGACAGGGAGGCCTGGCGTGCTGCGATTCATGGGGTCGCAAAGAGTCGGACACGACTGAGCGACTGAACTGAACTGAGCAGTAATTTATAGAGAAAAACGGTTTCCATGAAAAAATCCAGCAGATACCACCATAACCAAGTGATTAAAGTTAATATCACCTATAAGACATACCAATATTATCAACTCCTCAGTAAGGCACAGTAAGAATAACATATCATCTCTATGGTATCCTGGCCAAAAATGAATAATCTCCTTCTAATCATGAGAAAACATCAGACAGATATTCACACTGAGTGACACTGTGCACAGTAAGTGACCAAAGGACTTAAAAAGGGTCAAAGCCATTCAAACCAATGGGTTATATAGAAGGCTTAAGAGAAATACAATTAAAGGCAAGAAGGATTCTGGAACAGAAAAGGAACATCAGTGGAAAAACTGGTGAAATTCAGTCTTTTCCCAATGTTAATTTCCTGATCTTGATAACTAAACTATAACTATGGAAGATACTAACATTAGGGAAAATTGGGTGAAAGCTATATGGAAATTCTCTGTACTATTTCTGTAATCTTCTTATAAGTCAAAAATTATTTTAAAATAAAAAGTAAAGAAGACACCACTGAGGTGGCAAAAACAAAAGGAGGATTAGAAGGGCCAAGATTCAAGAGACGGCAGAACCACAGAGAAGTGAGCTGATGTCACCTTCTTCCTACAAGCATCTGCTGATTCAGGGCTGCTGCTAAGGGAAGAAACCAGCAGAGCTCTGGTTGCCTCACAGGGCTTAAGAGCCCAGAACGGGGCTAGTTATTTGCAATATACACATGGGACAAAAGAGACATATCCAAAATACGTAAAGGCACTTATAAACAAACAGAAAGACAACATAATTTTAAAAGGGTGGGAGGAGGGAANTGGTGATGTCCATGTGTAGAGTCTTCTCTTTTGTTGTTGGAAGAGGGTGTTTGCTATGACCAGTGTATTTTCTTGGAAAAACTCTATTAGTGTTTGCCCTGCTTCATTCCACATTCCAAGGCCATATTTGCTAAATACATGTAACATAATACAATTGAAAATAAGTAACTATCAGTCAAGTCAAAGAATAAAAAAGACAGTCAAGAAAATGTATGCAAGCAAAAATACCCCAATTCATGCTCAAAGAACCTGCCTGGTTGCCAGAAGTGGGTCATCAATGGGTCTCTAACCTTCCCCAGCAATCAGAACAAAGTGAGAAACACGACCAGCTCCATGATTCAAGAGTCAAGGTGAAAAAGCAAATCACTCGTTTACTTTTATAATTCATATGTTTATTACTGGTACAGAAGCCAGAGGGACATCTCTCCCACTGGCTTCTTACAAATATGGCATTCTGTAACGTGTGATCAATGAGCTACATGCAATTGTTCTGTGGACTTCCTTGGTTGTTCTGTTGCTAAGACTCCGTGGTCCCAAAGCAAGAAGTCTGGGTTCAGTCCCTGGGCAGGGAACTAGATCCCACATGTCGCAACTAAGAGTTCACATGTTGCCACTATAAGATTTTGTATGTTACAATTACGACCTGGTGCAGCCAAATAAAAAGTAAATATTAAAAAATAATAAAAAGCTCTGAACAGGGTCACAAGTTTAACAGGAGATTTTTTTGTATGATGTTCCTCAGCGTAGGCTGAATGTATCAAAGACCAAGTCAATAAAAACAGTGCTTTGTGGGCCAATAGCAAGGTGGTCTGGGCAGCATGATCATGGATAAACTTTCTTAATAAAAGGAATGATGGCAGATAGCCTCAGGGACTACTTTACAAAAATGAGCTCATACACACACCAACAAAGACTCTGTAGGCTTCTACCATACAGCCAGCCCTGTGCCAGAAGCTGGGGTTCAGCAGGAGAAGTTGCCCTAGATGTCTCACCTGAGTTTGGGATACCCATAAGGGGTCTGGAGTTCGATGTTCCATGCCAGGAAAAGTGCCTCAGGTGATCCATGGCTGCATTTCCATTTCTTGCCCTTGGCCATGAACCTACAGTCCCAAGGAGAACCTACAGTCCCAAGGAGACTCTTTGTTGTCACTGTCATCCCTACCTGATCACTCAGAGTGTTCCCTAATCCTGCCTTTCTACTCTTTTTCATCCATCATCCTCTTTCCAGTTTAGAGCAGTAGTTTCCAACCAGGGGCACCTTTGCTCTCATGGGGACATTTGACAACATCTAGAGACATTTTTGGTAGTTACAACTGGGGGAATGGGTGCTACTGGCCTCTAGTAAGTAGAGGCCAAGGTTGCCATTAAACATCCTGTAATGAACTGGACACCCCCAACACAAAGGGTGACCTGGTCCTGAATGTCCACAGCACCAAGGCTGAGACTCTGGTTTAGATAGATATACCCCTTTCAGGGGGCTTCCCTTGTGGCTCAGCTGGTAAAGAACCTACCTGCAATACAGGACACCTGGGTTCGATCCCTGGGTTGGGAAGATTCCCTGGAGAAGGGAAAGGCTACCCATTCCAGTATTCTGGCTTGAAGAATTCCAAGGACTATACAGTCTATGGGGTTGCAAAGAATCGGACATGATTCTTAACCAGGAAGACTGAGCTGGGTGACCCTTTTTCTGTCCCTGTGCTTCCTGTGCTGCCCACTGTGTGCCAGGCATTGCTCCATGTAGCCCATGTCTATTAACTCATCACATCCTCTCAATGGCCCTTGGAGGTAAATATTACCATGAGCTGCCTTTGGCAGATGTGGACACACTGAGACTCAGAAAGATGAAGGACTATTTTCCAACTGACCCAGCCAGGAAATGGCAGAGCTGAGAGTTGAACCAAGATGATTTCTCCACCTCCAAATTCTAGAATTTTTACGGGAAGTAAGGTCTGGCTGCTTGCCACTTGAAAGCCAATCAAGAAGCAAGATAGGTGGAAAAGAAGTTTGCTTTATTTCAGACGCCAGTAACTGGGGGATGGGCGAGCTCATGTCCAAAGGCGAATTCACATCCAAAGATGAACCTCTGTCCAACAATCAGTGGGCAAGAGCTTTTAAAGGCAGTGCAGTGGGAGGTTGGGGGGGGGTGCTACATGTAGAAAGAGCACAGTCAATTCTTGACATCTTGAAATTGGTCACGCGGTAGTCTGGTCAGTCATCTTGACTGTTTTAAGCAGTGATTGGTTTTCAGGGTTCCAGGGTCAGTTTGTCCCTATTTCCTTGAGATCAGTTCTTGGAACTGTGGCAGCTTATGTGAGGGCTATAGTCTGGTCATCATGTGTTAACTTCTTCTACCTGGTGGGGGTTTAAATATCTGCAAGACGGCTCAGCTCAGAATATTATCTACAGCCCTTGACAAGGAACTAAAGTCCTTGATTTTGTATAACGACTATCATTTTGTCCCGTTTGACTGCTTTCCTTTGTTTCTTCATTCTCTCACTTCTCTGGTTAAACTTACTCTTTGGCTAAAGTGTTTCCACAGACAAAAGGCAGGCTGAGGACATGGTGCCGAAGGACCATAGGGTCCTGCTCCATTTCAGAATCCCTGCTCAGGGCTCTGGTGGCACTTTCCTTGTGGCACAGGGACCCCCTCTCTCCTGGTCTCTTCTCCCCACCAGACAGCCAGCTGTCTGGCGCAGGGACCGAGCTGATTTTAGCTTTGTACCCTTGCACTTAGCCCATTACCCAAAACATCAGACACACTCAAGAATGAATGAATCATAAACACCCCAAGGACCCATAGTCTATGTGGCACATCAGTCTGTCAATTTCATGCCAAAGCTTGAGGGAGCGGGGAGATAGTACAGAAAGAAATATGGGAGGTGGTGGGTTGATGGGAAAGGAAAGCTTTGTGTCGGGCACTGGTCTCTGTGTGATGTTTACATCATTGCTTCCAGGAGCTTCTTGTCCTCCACACTCCTCCCCACCTGCCAGCCACACAGCAGGTTTTGCAGACTCTAAAGTACCATCTCTCTGTGTCAGTGCAGAACCCTGTTCTTGTGACTTCATGGTTTCATTTAATTTGTAAATTAAATTTGTGCTTACTCCTGCTTTCCTCTAAAGCTTTTGCAGTGCCTAACAAAGTAAGACTGATGGAGAGGGAAAATGGGGAATGAAGGAGAGGCGAATGGTGCGTTTATGTGAACAAACTGATTGTGAGCATGGCTCCATCTCCTTTGTAGTGCAGAACGGACAATCTGCGCTCACTGTCCGAATGAGATGGAGCCAAACCTCTCCCCTTGGGCTGAATTCCAAAAGAAATGTATGATTTGCATTCTTTACAAAGGGGCATGGAGTAAGAAATGGGAAGTGAATAATGGTAATTCAGACTAGTAGAGTGTGTCCTACGTATATCTCTGTATTCCTGGGAGATATTGGTCCTTAGTTTTCTCTCACTGCACTATCTTTATCTGCCTTTGGTATCAGGGTAATACAAGTTCATAAAATGAATTGGGAAGTGTTCCTTTCTCTTCTATTTCCTAGATTTCTTGGAAGAGATTGTATAAAATAGGTATTAGTTCTTTAAATATTTGTTAGAGCTCTCTAGTGAAACTATCTGGACATGGAATTTCATTCTTCAGGAGCTATTAAATTATGAATTCAGTTTATATAAAAGTGATAGGATTATTTAATTTTTCTTCCTTAAGTGTTGGCAGTATGTAGATTTTGAGAAATTGCTCCATTTCTTCTAAACTATCAAATTTATGAGTATAAAGCTTTTCACAGTATTTCCTTATTATCCTTTTAATGGCTGAAGAATCTTTAGGGATAGCCTCTGTTTTATTCCTGATTTTCCTAATTTGTATCTTCTTGCAGTTTCTATTTGTCAGTCTTGCTAAAGTTTCATCCATCCTTTTTCTGAAGAACAAGCTTGCTGTTCCATNTATTATCCTTTTAATGGCTGAAGAATCTTTAGGGATAGCCTCTGTTTTATTCCTGATTTTCCTAATTTGTATCTTCTTGCAGTTTCTATTTGTCAGTCTTGCTAAAGTTTCATCCATCCTTTTTCTGAAGAACAAGCTTGCTGTTCCATTGATTTTTTTTTTTTTCTATTGCTTTCTTCTTTTCAATTTCATTGATTTCACTCTATTATTTCCTTCTTTTTTCTTTCTTTGGGTTTATTTTTCTAATCATTTTTTTAGTTTTTTTGAGATGAAAAATAGATCAAAATTTGAGACCTTTTTCCTTTTCTAATTTAAGCATCCAGAGCTATAAATTTATAAATCATCACAGCTTTAGCTGAATCTTACAGATTTTGTGTTTTCATTCACACTTGTATGTATCTTTATATCTCCTGTGGTCTCTTCTTTAACCCAAGGATTATTAGAAGTCTGTGTTTAATGAACAAGTATCTGGAGATTTTCCTACAGTCTTTCTCTGAGTATGGTCCAGTGTGGTTGCATTAAGGTCATACCACATGTTCGGTTATGATTTCATTTTCTAAAGTTTGTTGAGGTTAAAAAAAAAAGAAAAAAAAGTTTGTTGAGGTTTGTTTTATGAACCAAGAACCAGATATATTATTTGTGAACTTTCCACAGACACTTGAAAAAAAAGTCCTTTCTGCTGTTACTTGTTGAAACATTCTACCAATATTAGTTAGGTACTCTCAGTCAGTGAAGTTCGTCCTTTCATATCTTTGCTGACTTTCTGTCTAAAAGTTCTATCAATTGCTAAGACACGCCCAGGTATAACTGTGGGTTTTTCTGTTTTTCCTTCCAGTGCTACTAAATTTTGTTTCATGCATTTGGAAATTGCGATGGTTGACTCATTATAACATTATTTGAATCATCTTAATATAGTGCCCTATATCACATTATCATGTGTAAATTTCATTTTCTATTTATAAATATTTTCTATTTCCTACTGAGTCTCAGCACAGCTGGGTTTTACTTGTCCCTTGTTATAAGTAATGCTGCAGTGATGCTCTCTACATATTTCTTCTTATACTCACAGGCACAAGATAGCTTGTTAAACAAATGCACTGAGTACCAACCACATGTCAGACACTGGTCTAGGTGCTGTGGATATGTAAGTAAACAACAGAAATCACGCCCTGTCTCTGTGGGATGACGTATAGTGAAGTAAGCAACCAGCACAGTGGGAAGCACGTAGAAAGACTTAAGGGGAACTAGCTATAACATTGAGTAGCTAAATGAATAATGCTAACATTCTGATGCTAAATAATGGAATGATGAATGTGTATCACATTCTTACTCTTGCAATCCTTGCAATAACTCCAGAGGAATACACAATTATACCTATTTTGTGCGTGCTTACATGTGTGATAAGTTGCTCAGTCGTGTCAGACTCTTTGCAACCCCATGGACTGCATGTAGCCCACCAGGCTCCCCCGTCCATGGGAATTCCCAGGCAGAAATACTGGAGTGGGTTGCCATTCCCTCCTCCAGGGATCGAACCTATGCCTCCTGCATCTTCTGCATTGCAGGAGGATTCTTTACCACTGTGCCACCAGAGAAGAGCTTACACCTATTTCACTAAGCCCAAACAAGCACCTAGAAAGTTTACTTTATTTAAAGTCATACACTTGATTTATTTTTTAAAAAGAGGAGGGGCATATTAACCAGTGGCAAATGGGAGGTTTTTCAGTAAATGGTTCTGCATCAATTGTATGTCTATGGGGGGGAAAAATGAATTCTGACAGACCGCATATCATATACACCTAAAAATTTCAGAAGGACTGTAAATCTTAATGTATGATACAAAACAGTGAAATTTCTAGGAAAAAAAACGGGAGAAGAGTACAGGGAATAAAGACTGATGGCTAATAGATATTAAATGTTTTTTAGGAATGACAGAAATGTTCTAAAATTAGATAGTGGTGATGGTTATGCAACTTGTGAATATATTTAAAACTACTGAATTGTGCATTTAAAATTGTGCATGTGCAAATTTTATAGCATGTGAATATATATATCAATGAAACTGTTATCAAAAAAAGCAATGTACACAACAATGTTCAGTATACTAAGCCATTTCTTTAAAAAAAGGAAATAATATATGGGTTATTTATGCATACATAAAAGATCACTGGAATTATAAGACTGACAACGGTGATCTGGCAGGATCATTTGATGGCCTGGTTTTAGGACGAAAGGAAGGAATTTTCACTATTTACCCTTAGGACGAAAGGAAGGAATTTTCACTATTTACCCTTTAGCAACACGGACATAAATATGAGCAAACTCTGGGAGATAGTAGAGGACAGAGGAGCCTGGTGTGCTGCAGTCCACGGGGTCACAAGAAGTCAGTTAGCAACTGAACAGCAATAACAAATTATGAACCATATGAAAATGCCTATTCAAAAGTGAATAAAATTAGCTTAACTTCATACATTTAAAGTGAGAGAAAAAAGGGCAAGAGATTTGAAGAGTTGCTTGAACAAAAGGAGGGATATACAACTAGTATATAAACAAAATATATAAAGTGTTCAGACTCATTAGAGAAGTGCAGATCAAAATGCAAGTGTGGTTTCTCATCCACCCAACAAAACGGCTAAAATAAGAACTAGGGACAACAGCACAAGTTGCTGGCTCTGTAACAGGTCTGCCTGTCATACACTGCTGACTGTAATCCAAACTGGCCAAATACTTTGGAAAAGTACTTAGTAGTATCTACTCTGAGTATCCATGGTACTCAGGTTGAGTATCTACTCTAGCAAAGTAATGCTCAAAATACTATAAGCCAGGCTTTAACAGTACATGAACCGTGAAGTTTCAGATGTTCAAGCTGGATTTAGAAAAGGCAGAGGAATCATAGATCAAATTGCCAACATTCGCTGAATCATAGAAAAAGCAAGAGAGTTCCAGAAAAACATCTACTTCGGCTTTATTGACTACGCCAAAGCCTTTGACTGTGTAGATCAAAATAAACTGTGGAAAGTTCTACAAGAGATGGGAATACCAGACCACCTGACCTGCCTCCTGAGAAATCTGTATGCAGGTCAAGAAGCAACGGTTAGAACTGGACATGGAACAACAGACTGGTTCCAACTCAGGAAACGAATATGTCAAGGCTGCGATTGTCATCCTGCTTATTTACTTATATGCAGAGTACATCATGCAAAATGGATGAAGCACAAGCAAGAATCAAGATTGCTGGGAGAAATATCAATAATACCAGATATGTAGATGACACCACCCTTATAGCAGAAAGAGAAGAGAAACTAAAGAGCCTCTTGATGAAAGTGAAAGAGGAGAGTGAAAAAGTTGGCTTAAAATTCAACATTCAGGNCCTTTGTGCCTACAATATAACACAGGTTAAGCATTTATGACTTAAACAGCTACAAAGAAGGAGGATGCATGTTTTCACCTCTTCTCACAAAAACTGGGATTATGTACAAATATATATATAGGGAAATTTTTAGATATATGCATATATGCCATGTGTGTGCACCTTATATAAAAGAATCCAGGTATAAAGGGGCTGGGATATAATACTGGTTGGCAAAACTGACCCTTCCTTCCTGCCAAGCTCACTGTAGCCTGTCATTTTCAATCTTAGTGAAATTAAGCAGAGAACACAGACCATGGTTAACTTGCTACTTCTTCCTGCTAAGAGTGGATGATTGTTTCTGAGCACCCCAGGTCCTCCCTTGCTATCCCTTTTTAGTTCATGAGAAAATAAGGCATTAATCTATCTAAGGCATGAAGCCATGCTCGCCCAATTTAATGAGCAACTAACTAATCCAAAAGGAAAATAGTCATTACTTATACAGCCATAATGTAGATGCAACATGGCATATAAATCAGTAACTCATGTATCGCAAAACAGACAAATAGATTAATGCCTGTTGCAAAGGATGGGTGAAGAGATCGATTAGGTTACTGATTCCAACCATGAACTTTCTCTCAATACACTGCATTTAACTTTTAAATAAGGTTTAGGAGAACCTGTAACATTTTGCTCACTGACAGAGCTATATTTTACGAAGGGCAGAAATTGGCTAGTCTATAAAAATTAAATTATACCCCTTTCACTGTATCTAGTCAAGAGGAAAAACTCTAATTACAAGATTGCACTGTCAAACAAATGCAAATTCCCATTCTTTATACTCTGGTTTCAAAATTCATGGGCGGGGGGCTTCTATTCTGAAGTGAAAATCAATATTCGAAATATTTTACAGAGTGCAGTGATAAGCCAGAGCAAGAGAAATGTCATTATCAAGGGTGGCGCCTTAAGTAGACACTAACTCATTAAGTGCAGAGCTGGAGAGAACAAGTCATTTATTATGCAAACATTTAAATAACAATTAGTAAGGACAATGAAAGGAGCCTTCCCCTCCCCATAATCCACGCTTTATTTCTCAATAACTGGCCAAGGGGGAAAAAAGCAGAAAACTCTCTCAGCCCCCCATAGGAATGCAACTCTGGGGAATGCTGCTGCTGCTAAGTCGCTTCAGTCTGACTCTGTGTGACACCATAGATGGCAGCCACCAGGCTTCTCTGTCCCCGGGATTCTCCAGGCAAGAATACTGGAGTGGGCTGCCATTTCCTTCTCCACTCTGGGGAATAGGTAAAGGTTAATTTTAAATGTACTTCGCACTTGAAAATTCAATGTACCTGCCTGAAAATTCATAAGAGCTGAGTTTGCAGACTTAATTCAGAAAGGCCTATCTGAGGGCCTGGGCATATTGCACTACTGTTTTGGGTTTGTTTTTTTTTTTTTCCGCAAAAAGAATGCCTTTCATTCCTACTTAAAATCAAACTTGCTTGGTGCATTAAAATCTTAGTCCATTTAAAACCCTGCTTTTTCTCTACCTGTGGAAAATGCCATAACACTCAGACATTACAAATCTCCAGTTCGTTTTCCTGTTCTTGCAAAATCCATTTTGTGGATTGTCCACTCAACTCAGTTCACTAAGCCTATTAGGTGAACTTGGTGGGCATGAGAACTGTCTAAGTCTTTAGCACTTTGCCTGAATTATCTTTGCAGGCAAGCCTGGAGACATATTTTACTGTGTAAGGGGTTGGCTCGGGCTGTTACTGAGCAGATGCTGCTCAGTAACAACTGACTGACAGACATGGACCAGACATCTAATTTCCCAGACTCTTGTTTTACTCCTCTAACACACAAAAAGGTTGGTCCAGACCAGCAGCTCTCAATTTAGGGGCTGACCCCTGGCCAGCTCCACCACAGACTTCCCAAAAGTGGCCGGTCCAAGGTGGGGCCCAGACGTAAATTTGAACAAAACTCTCAGATTCTGATGCGCACTGTTAACTATAAATCAACCACTTATGGTTTACTCCTATCAATATAATTCTTCTATTATATTTACTTATAATCTTTATGCAAATGTAGATTAATTTTTGTGTATGCGCTACAAAAGTTGGTGAACTTTCTCTCATTAAAGGAGAAATTTGGGAGGTGGTTGTAACAGATGGAATAGAAAGAAGATTGCTAGATCCCCCTTTTATGATTTTTCTAAGTCAATGTAATTTTTTAAAAATGAAAACAAAAACCCTTTCAGTTTCAAAGCACTGAAATTCTTGAAACGATATGTATCACTGATTAAGCAGAAACAACTCTGATTTTGACACCTAATAGCATCATTGAACAGGTGGGGAGAAGTTGACCCTGCAGTGAAATGAAATGCCCATGGGTAGCAGCCTGGAAAACAGGAGCCTCATACGAGGACTCTCAGATTTCAGGTGATATCCCCACATAAGGCACAAAGAAAGAACCTGGTGCATGCAGTATACAACAGAAATCAGCTGTTGCTACACAGATGAGTGTACTAAGCTGTGTTCACTTAACAATCAGTTTTCAGGTTGGCTCTCTCGCCCTGCCAACAAGGGTAGAGTTAATCACCACTTAAATAGATTGGTCTCTAATACCACATGATGAAAATGGAAACGCCTTTGACATTTCAGTCCACTTCCTCTCCCATGCCCACCCCACCTTCAACTTCAAACACAGAAATGTGTGTTTGGCTGGTTTCTACTGAATTCAGGAGACTCCGTGCACAGAGCTTGCATCCTTCCCCTAACCAGTTCCTTTGAGCCCATCAACGGTGTCTGTGTCTCACACCTCACAATTGAGTTTGCCTTATTTCTCTCATGTCTCTCACTCTCTAGCCTGTGACATGTGGCCAGAGGAACCCAGTTTGAAGATACACAGCGACCACTTTGAGCTAATAGCAACTTCAGGTCAGGCACTGACTATGCTCAGTTTCTCGGGGGAGAAGCTAGGCATTATTATGCCAGTGATACCTTTTAAAACAAAACAAAACAAAACAAAAATCAGTGCGGGTAGATGAGAGAGGGAAGCCAGATGAAAAGCTCAACACTTGAAAATTCCATTTTCAAAGTGCATCTTCAAAGTACACCTTGAAAAAGCAAGAAATATCTCTCAGAAAGCCACTTCTTCTGACTGCAATTTGGTTCATAGCTTTTTCCTCTCCTCGTGACAATCATATCCCAGGTTATGAAACATGATCCCCAGGTAAGCAGTGACCTGGAGGATGACGAGGAAGTTCCATATCCCCATTTCTGTCTAAACTACTGCCAGGAAGAAAGCTACAAATATTTGAGAGTTGCAATAAAGTGTTCAGAGTGATTCTGATGAAAATCACAGCAGTTCCTTTGGTGGAAGGGCAGTCCGGTTTTGCTCAGATTAAATTCTCAGGAATGAAATACAAGCAGACAAGAAACATCTCACCAGAATCACCCATGTCAATCTTAGCTAAAGACCCATCACTAAGTTTTGTTTGGCTTTTTTAACAGCATGCATCCAATATAACCGAACAATGCATGTTGCTTTGAGAAGTTATTTTTGAGAGCAATTACGCTTCCGGTTTCCTAGAAGAATGATTCTGGTGGAAAGAATCCACACCTAAACTGATCATAATCTAAATACACAGCCTTGAAATTCACACACTCACACCCCCCCATCACAGTACAGTGACCAGCTAGTGCCTTCCCAGGTAACTAAGTGGCAAGCCACGAGGTGCAGCCAGATCCTTCTCTGAGAAGAAAACAACATTCCCGAAGTTGTTTTTCCCAAAATGCTGGCTTTAAAACTTGAGCCTTTGCATTAATCTGCTACCAGATTAAAGGACTCACTTAACCCTTCCAGGCCCTTCACCAGGCTCCGTGGGCAGTGCAGTCCAGCCAGCTAAACAGAAGCTGGGCTTGAGTTCACTGAATATTATTCATCTATCATTTCAACATGTTTAAAATGACAAAAATCTATATTCATTGATTTGACCTTGGAAATGAAACCCTAGTTCACCAGTTTCCCCTAAGTTCCAGTTGTAGGGGGAGATTTTGACTTCTGAAAAGACTCCTGAGAGGGGCTGGGAGCTCCTGCTCAGTGAGAAGACTCTGCAGGAAATGAAGGAGGTTTGCTGCTAGCAAGACCCACCTCCCCTTCTTTCTCCACTTGGCCGGTGCCCAGGCCCTCTGTCAGCCTGCCAGTAGCTTAGCCTGATGGGACTGGAAACTACATTCCTTTGAAAGATCTTGGCAATTTGTGCCTGGAATTTGATGCATTAGTTCTAAAATTAAATAAAGATCCTGTAGTGTTCTTCAAAGAAATATGGCGTGGCTCTCTGACAAAACACATTTTTCAAACGCTGACCTCTGGGAACTTCAACTAGCTTCATATTTCAGGCTGACACTGCTCACAGGCTACTGTCTAGTTGCCCAAGCAGGGCTGGTTATCTATATATTTTCCAGTCTCCCGATCAGGTTTTAGCAGAGGAAGGTGAGGGGAGTAAATAAAAAGAGGAGAGCCATTCATTTAAATGCACATACCCCTCCCAGTTCCTTGGGGAGAAGCCCTGGTAATTAACTCTAATGAGATTAAAGTAACTTGGAACTCTTTATCTTCCCAGCACTGTAAAAGTAAATCGGCGATAAACCAGTGTGTGCATAATATCCAAGTCAATCTTTTCCTGTAATGCAATGTCACCTCACTTCCACCTAGGCCCAGGCTGGACAGAGGAGGAGGAGGAGGGCTGCCAGCCTCTTACCTGCGCTTTGCTCCATCACTTCTTTCTGACACATGTCTTGAACGTTCACCGTGCAATTTACAATGAACTCGGGGGACGAGCAGTCGTTATTCAGCTGGAATTCTTCACACTGGTAACACTGAATTTGCAACGCAAAGCCTGTGGGACAGACGCAGTCGGGCTCAGACCCAGCCTCACAGAGACCACCCGGGAACCCACCGTCCTCCCACTGGCCCCAGCCGGCGTCGCTTCCGCGCTCGCGCCTGGGGCTCCCAGAAAGGCGACTGCGGCTGAAGCCAGTAGAGGGCGGCGTGGCCGCCGAAGGTCCTCCGGGATAAAGTGGAATTTTGCTCGCGACCCTTAGACCCTCGCTCCAGAAACAAAGACCACACCTGGCCATTCCGCACGGAAGTTGGAAGGAGGAACATGCAGCCCGAGAGCGGAGTAGCTCCAGAGACTTGCGTCAGTTCCAGTCTACGCCGAAGATTTGCCTAATTGTTAATTGGTTACAAATGAGTTAATTGCTATTTTGGCACCAGTTGCGATTGCCTTTGCAGACGCCTTTCCGGTTTTCTTTGATTTTTGGCGTCGGCATTCCAGCGTTGTGGTTCGCAGGCTCCCTACGCTGAAGCTCTGAAGGAAGTGCCGCTGCGCCCCGAGTCCCCCACGTTTCTTCGGGACGATTCCCCCAAAGCAGCAAGGGGGGCTGTAGCGTGGGAACGTACGTGCGTGCTTGTGTTTGTGTGGGCGTGCATCCCCGGCCGCTTTCTGCCCCACTTTAGTGGCTGGTTTAGCTAGGGCTGCGGCTAGGGGTCCCAGCTCTGCAGAGCGGGGTTGGAAGTCGGTCTCGTACTGGAGGGAAGGAGTCAGACGTTTCGCACCTCTCTCCGCTCTAGCCTGACTGCTCTGCTAGCCTCTACAAGCTGCCTTCCAGACCCAATCCCCCCGGCTCAACCCCTCCCAGCCCCACAGCGGTCGCGCTCCGAGCGCAGCAATCCAACCCGGGCGCGCCCCAGCCACAGGCTGCCCCGCGTGCGGCTCACCTGTCGGCGGCGCCACTCCCACGGGTTGCTAGAGACGCCCGACGACTTGGCAGGTTAGCTGTCTGTCGCCCCAGTTCCCTAGCCGAGACCCCACGCGGCTCGGACCCCCCCTCCTTCCTAGCCTGGCTTCTTTCTACCGCGCAGCCCAACCATCTGCAGCCAGAGTCCCACCAATCCGCCGCTCCCGCCTCTCCTGCAGCGCGGGATTTGGAGACCTTCCCATCTAGCGCCTCTGAACACCCCTCGCCGCAGCCAAACTCCCGCTGGGCAAACCCGGAGCAGCACAGGACCGGAGGTGGGCGCCCAGGGAGGCAAAGGGGCCGGCGGGTGGATGGGGTGTGCGCGCCTGGCCGGACAGCTGGCCGCTTCGTCTTCTTACCTTGAAGCAAGCACAATCCGCAAAAAGTTGCTGCGACGCCGAGGACCCACATCCTCCCGGAGCCGCGGGGCCGGGAGCGAGCAGGCGCATCAGAAGCTGCGACCGCGGCGGAGGCTGTCCGGGCCGCAGCGGCTGTGGCTGCCGAGGCTGCCGGGGCCCGCTCTGCTGCCGCCGAGGCGACCGCCGCCGCCGAGAGGAGCCGCAGGTGCCGCCGGCGGCGCCCGCATCCCCCGAGCCGGGGCTCCGGGCTGAGGGGCCGCCGCTCCTCTGACTCGAGCTCCCTGGCGGAGCACGGAGTCTCTGGAGTTGGCGACGGAGAATGAAGGAACTACTGGCGATCCCGAGCACCCAAAAAAGTCTCCTCTCTTCTCCCCACCTCCCACTCCAGGCACCACGTGACGGCTGCCGAGTTGGGGTGGGGGTGGTGAGCGGGGAAGGCTGGGACAGTCTTTTCACGTCCCACCCCCTTCCGCTCGCCCTCTCCTCCCGCCTCCGCGCGTCCCCGGGCCTGGGACGCCTAGGGGGGTAGAGAGAGCGTGTAGTTTTCCGAGGCCCGGAGGCTGGAGACCAGGGAACAGCGGGAGGAGGGCGCAGCAGGTGCCGCGGGGATCCGCCGGGCGCAGTCTGCAGGACCTGCGAGGTGAGGTCGGAAGACTGCGTGCCCGTGGCCCTCTGCTTGCAAGGGCGCGCCCGCCCGCA